>PVKN010014892.1:0-18843 GCA_004027915.1 Capromys pilorides
TGTTATAGCACTATGAGCCACTTCTGGACTGTCTTGTGTTCCCTCTCCCTGGTCAATCTGGGAGATTTTTGCTCACCATCCCTCCTCTAATCAGCACCTGGTGCATTACCGTACCTCCCCTTTGTCACTACCTGGTCTTTATCTTTTCTTTTGGCCACCCTCCTACACCCAGCAATAAGGAATTTCTTCTCTTTCCCACCAGAGGAAGTCTTTTCCACAGAAATTGCTCTGACCATTATAATAGCTATGTATTCCTTACCCATGTGAAATGTGAACAACTGGGCTACCATTTTTATTAGCTTCTTACTTGTTTGATTGTTTGTTTCATGTGTTACTCATGAAGTTTAGGGATTTGTACCTCTGCTCCATTTTCCTCCTAAGCCTCATAATTTTTATGATGTGATTTTGGATGGCACAGTCACTTGAGAAATGCCTATGTCCTTTACGGTGAGAACTAATTGTGCATGACCTCACCCTGGGTGTCACTGACAATATTACTTAAGATGATGCCCATCAAGTTTTTCCATTGTCTTTCAGTATTCTATCCAGAAGATCAAGATGAAGAAAACCTAAGTTCCATTCCCTGGAGAAAAACATAATTCAATTTGAGGGGCTGTGGAGATAGTTCTGTGGCACAAGTGCCTGCCTGGAGAGTGCAAGGTCATGAGTTTGAACCCTGGTCCCACAAAAAAAACATTGTAGGCATATATTAAAAAATCATCTCAGTAATTAATAAACATTTTGGAAGAGAAACTTTGAGGCTATGCAGATATATTTCTCCTTAAAGTTTTGCACACTCATTTTTGCCAACATCGATGGATACAGCCTGCAGCAGTTATTACTGTTCAGTTCTAACGCTGATTTCCATTTTTCCTCAGTTTTGTATGTTAATTAACTGACATCTTTCTATAAAGAAAATTTGCCCCTCTTCCCCAGTTGCTTATTAATTGTATCATTTATTTATATCAATATGAATTTATGATTATTTATGATACAAATGTGGAGGATATATTCTTTCCATGACTTTCTTTCTCCTTGTCCAAAGTCAAGAGAAAACATCTGGGAAGCCAAAATGAGGGGTCACTGCTTCAAAGATGCCAAGATCCTGGCAGGCAAGGCGAAACCACAGGCATCACAGGCTGGATAAGATTAAAGAGATGCAACCACCCTGATGAGTCTGTTCCCATGCAGCAGTCCACCCCGGGTCATCATGGGAGCAAATCAGCGCAGTGCAGGGATCCCAGAACCACGGAGGATGAGCCACTCCTGGACTGTCTTCTGTTCCCTCTCCCTGGTTAATCTGGGAGATTTTTGCTCACCATCCCTCCTCTAATCAACAACCTGGTGCATTACCGTAGCTCCCGTTTGTCTCCACCTGGTCTTCATCTTTTCCTTTGGCCACCCTCCTACACCCAGCAATAAGGAATTTCTTCTCTTTCCTGACAGAGGAAGGAAACTTATACACCTAAAGCACAGTAGTATCTTCTGTTGAACTTGTGGACAGAGAGGAACATAAGCAAAACAACCAGTAATTACAGGTTTTGTCTGTTTTAGTACCAAGGATCAAACTCGGGACCTTGTACTTGCCAGGCAAACACTTATGCGGCTGAGCTATATCCCTGGCCCTGCAAATATAGTTCTTACTTTAACCAAAAATATTGTAGCAATGTTGTCCTCTTAGAGACAACCATTGTATCATGTCTCTATAAGACGACAACCTGAAGGACAGCCGAGGGAGCAGCATGGGGCAATGCTTCGTGTTACCTTTTCCACTCTTTTGTGAATGTAAAATGACTTCAAAGCAAAAATTCTGAGAGAAATAAAGCAGTGTGAGCTGGAGGCAGTGCTACAGTTTGTGTCTAGGTGTGTGCCCAGGGCTTCATGCAGTCCTGGGGAGCAGCAGTTTTCGGAGGTGGCTGAATCTGGGGTGTGTGATTGATTCATAGTGCAAGGCTGTAATTGCGGGTGCGTCACTGCTGGACCAGCCGCCTATTGGATTGGCCCCACCCAAATCCCAGCACTCTGGATATGATAAAAAGGGCAGAAAGAGGCTTGATACTTCCCATTTTGCTCTTGTTCTTTTGCTATCCTCTGTCACCATGAACTGTCCCCTCTGCCACACCACCCTGCCCTGGAGCCAGCTGATAATGGAGTGAAACCTCCACAAACCACAAGCCAAACAAACCATTCCTCCCTTAACCTTGGGGGCTGGGTGTTTTGTCTCAGCAAACAGAAAAGTAACAAAGACAGATGGAAATCTTCATTCACTGCTTGTTTGTCTATTTGTTTTGCAAGTTGCAAATAAGTTAATATATATGAAGTACTTCCAAGACTTTCCTGCTGCATGAGTGCTACTTAGTCATTTATTATTAATGTTATTATTATTATTATTATTATTATTATTATTATTATTATTTGTATTTGTATACAAATTTGTATTTGTATATTATTTGTATTAGTATAGGGTCTACCGGGTCTCACTCTGTAGATCAGACTCATAGTGGTCACCTGTGTTCAGTCTCCCAAGAGCTGGGATTACAGGAGTGCTACCACACCTAGTCTCAGTCACCATTTCAACATGCCCTGGAAGTGGGGCCAGCACGGCATGCTGGGAATCTAACCCTGGCTGCTGAGCTATGCCTAAGTAGGTGCTTTAGTCGGCTGAGCTATCTGTCCAGCCCTACTGTTGTTGTTGTTGTTATTATTATTATTATTATTATTATTATTATTATCATTATCATTCTAAGTTGAATAGCTAATATGTGCAAAAGGGTTTCCATGCATAATTTTCTTTAATCTTTGAAGCAAACCTGGAGGGTCTTAATTTTTAATTCTAGAACTAGAAGCTTGGAAAGTTGGAGCCTTTAAGTTTCTGAAGGTTAGTGATTCATAAGAAGTGGACCTGGATTTTCAAGCTGATCTTCTTTAAATCTGAAGAATACTTTTTCTTTACCACAAAGAAGCCTTCCTTCCTGGGGAATTATGGGTTGCTGTTTATTATGAATCAATTTGCATATTATTTTTTACTGCTTTAAATGCTTTGGGGAATTAGATGGGGAAAAATAATTAAGCAGCAAGTAAACTTCATACAATATTATGTTTTATATTTAGGCGAGTTAAGTGAGACCTATTTTTATCACCCTGCCATTCTTAAATTTTGTGATCCTAGCCTTAGTTATCTTTGTGTTCAGTGGTAGAATAAACACAGAAGCATTTTCAATGGCACCCTCCATCAAACAAGTACTTGGGAGTAATTTCTTTACAAAAGCACAGCCCAGTGACCTCCAGTAATGTCACAACGCTAAAGCCAGTGAATCCATTGATCACCACAATGTGTTTCTGCCATGACCTTGTGAAGTGCCAAGGACAGACCAGGAGATTTCTGCCGCACCGATTCCTGCATTTCCGTATCCATGCTGCAATGTGTCTGAAGTCAGGACCCAGTGCATCTTACAGCTCGTGTGCATACTGATGTGCATATTTCACTACTGCCCTTCCTCCCTAAAATGCCCCGCCATCCTTAAAATAATAGGAAGAATGATTAACAATGGCAATGTCAGTTGTTTGAGAAAATAACCTGTATCACCACCACTCTCGTAAGCCTTGTTAGCAGCCCATTCTTTCTATTAAAATTGCACGAAAGTGATAAATTCACTATCCTATTCTTCTTTCATTTTCAAACTCTGGAACACACTGTAATAATTTTCTTTATTTCTTCTGTTAATCCAACAGTCAGTAAAAGAGAGCAACTTTATCTGAAATAAGAACTGAAATAGGAAGTAGCTTCTGATATTACAATTTGTGTTGCTAGAACGACTTGCCCTCCCAGGAACTCACTGTCCAGCCTGGGAGTTGCCGCTTAGAAAGCCTTACGGAGAGATGTGAAAGGATGTGGCTGCGTCCATCAGTTTTCTCATCACTGAGAAACAATCCCCAACAAAATGGTGTAGTTGTCACAGTGCAGAAGCAGACCCCAAAGACAGAAAGGGCGAGGGCTGGGCCTGCCTCCCAAGGCCACGCCTCCTTAACCCGTCCAGACTCACCTAATCATCTGCTTCGCCAATCTCTATGCTGAATGCAAAGGCCAATCAAATTGAAACTCCATCCTAAACCCCACAGGGATAAAGGTCAAGAGCACAGGTTTAGAATAAGGAATGATGACCTTAATCGCCCATCTGCTCTTGTAAGTAGACATAGGACCTTGCGCAACCTACGTAGCTCCTAGGAATCTCACTGTCCTCATCCATACAGTGAAGGAATTCAGACTAACATGGCTCCTAGGTATTAGGACTTCCTAAGAAAAGAAATATAAAATGCATAGTCCGCACCCGCTGCACTGTGAGTGCTTCATAGCCTGTTGAAATACAGTTAAAATAAGCATACATGTACACATAAAAATATTTTTCAAATCATTTGGAAATTAACTTTGGAAACAAATTCTGTACTAAAGTTCAAAGCTATTTAAAACCCAGAATGCAGTGGAACCAACTAAAGCACTTGTAGTATAAATATTTTGAGCCTTGTTGATTTAGAATCTAAGTGATTTATTTCTAGGATATTGAATTATATAGATTATCTGGAAAATTGTTTTTCATTTTTTTTTTTTTTTTTTTTTTTTTTTTTTGTCTTTTTGAGATAGGGTCTCATTATGCAGTTCAGGCTGGTCTTGAGCTCACTTTTTGTAGCCCAGGCTGGTCTTGAGCTCACACTGATTCTCTTGCCTCAGCCTCCCAAGTGTTGGGACTACAGGCATGTGCCACCATGCCTGGCTGTTTTTAAAATTTATTTATTTACTTATTTATCTTTATTTGATAAAAGGACTTGCCATGCAGCTCGGACTCATAGTGATCCTTCTGCCTCAGCCTCCCCAACACTGGGGTTACAAGCATGTGCAACCATTTCCCATTTTGGGTTCTGGAGCCAGCAAGACATGACGTAATGAGAATTGAACCCAGGTCCTTGCACTTACCAGGCAGGTGCTTAGACTCCTGAGCTATCTCCCTAGCAATATCTAGAAAATATGGAGAAGACAAATTTGAAATAAATACAAATATCCAGAAAGTAGTTTCTTGATGATTTAGAAAATGCCATCAGAAATGGTTCTCACTGGACTAAAATTCCTGCTCTTTTATTATAATCCAAACACGAAGGTGATTACCACCCAGGAAGAAACTGTGTTGCCTAAAATAATGATGATATTAATTGTTGTTATTATATTTAATACTAATAGTGGTTTGATTACATTTATTCAGGACTCACTATGTGTCAGGCAACATTCTAAGTGATTTTTATATAACAATTCATTTAATCATTACACTCTGACAGATATCACTACCCACATTTTGTTTTCATTTTATTTTATTTTTTTCTGTATTTGTTATAGGGTCCCACTACACAGCTCTGACTCATAGTAATCCTCCTGTTTTCAGCCTCCCCAGACCTGGGATTACAAGCATGCGCCACCATAGTTGGACTCGGTGCCTGACTCAGCATGCCTCAGGGGTGCCACCAGCACAGTATGAGGGACCAGGAGTCAAACCCTGGTCCCTGTACTTCCCAAAGCAGGTGTTTTGTCCACTGAGCTATCATGCCAGCCCTACCACCCACATGTTAAAAATAAAGAAAAAGGTCAAATAGGGAAGCCAGATAGCACAGTTGAGAGAATGAACACCTAGAAGTATAATTTCAGGCCCACACTAAAGCTACTCACACCTGAGGAAAAATTTTTGTTGGGTCCTCGGTATATGTGAGAAACATCTCTTGATAGTTCTAGACATGATATAACCTATTACAGTTCAATGACACCTTAGAAACAGTAGAACTGGAAAGCCAGGTCTCAAAATAAGTATTTTAGAAAATAAAATCAAGAAAGAGAAGAAAACTACAAAGTTCTCATCCTTAGGTGCAGAAGAGAAAGGAGACACTAAACAGAGTTTATTGTCAGTAAGAAGAGAATGAAACCATATGCTGAGATTGACCCTGAGTACAGATCTGCTGGAGCCTTGGTCACAGTAATCACACATGAGTGTGAATGTGTTGGCTCACTTTCCTCACTGCTGATAGAAATGTATATACAAAAATATGGAGGAGAGGTGGCAGGTCAAATTTCCTAGTCAATTTTGCAAATGGTAGAATTTCTAGAAATTCATGCAATAATCAGCCGCTCTTCTCACCCACTTAGGCCTCTAAAAAAGGCCAGTTTACTCAGAAGGCTTGAATGTACAACACCAGACCACATTAACCAGCAAACCAATTGTATCAGTTACCGTGAAAAGAAATAGCAACCATTTTCCTGAGGCAAAGCACTGATCAACTAACTAGTCACTGTTCTGTTTCATAAAATGATGCCCTGAAGCTGTTAAACTTCATCCCCAGGGTTATACTTGACATCTCTCAAGAGATCACCTTTGTCTTAGTTACTTCGTTGCTGGGACAAATACCAGACACGCAAGCTTAGGGGAGGAAAGTTTTATTTAGCTCACAGTTACTAGAGGTTTCATAATTTAAAGCAGCCTGAATTACATAGCCAGATCTCAAGACTGTCAAGGATGATTTGCTATATACCTATAAGAGACCACGGGGGGGGGGGGGGGGAGGTAGTTGACAGCGCCTGCTGTCACTTTAAATGTTTGCGCCTCTCTTGGCCATGCCCATTCAAGCCCTGCCCTGGTCCTTTGGCCCTGCCCCTCGAGCTGGGCACTTGACAGTCCCATGATTTACATGAGGCTTTGGAGGGACAACTAGATCCAAACCATAACAATTTTTTTTTTGTACTAGTACTCAAACTCATGGCCCCATGCTTGCCAGGGAGACACCATGCTGCTGAGCTATACTCCCGGCGCAAGAGACCACATCTCCACCGATGCATTTATACCCACCAAACAAGAGCCATTAGCATCCAATGACAATGTGGCAGAATTGGTATGCTATGAATATGAGCAGTGACTTCAAACAGCATATGGTATAATAGTCATACAAATATAGAAGGGGGACAAAACCGTCACGCGTCCTCTGGGCTTGAATTGGAAATGATTGATTGCACTGTTGACCCATGGTTTTCAAGGCACAGTGATACACAAAGAAGCATGAATGTGTATGTTGTTTATTATGTATTCCCTAATTTTATCTACTGATAAGGGGTGAGAACAGTGGTAACCCAATAGCAGTGACTATAACCAGAACCAAGATTGCGATCTCTTTTTTCCTCTAAATGAAAACAGAATACTTGATGAAGTAGATGATCCCAAAACTGGAGAAAAATACATAATAAAACCAAAACACTAGATTATACCAGAAATCATTTGGGCTGGCCAGATAGTTCAGCAGACTAAAGTGCCTGCTTAGGCAGGTGCAGAGACCGGGGTTCGACCCCCAGTGTGCTGTACCGGCACCATGCCCAGGGCATGTTGAGATGGTGATTGAGACAGTGCATGGTGGCATGTGCATGTAATCCCAATGCTTGGGAGGCTGAAAATAGGAGAATCACTATGAAGCTGATCTGTGTAGTGAGACCCTGTAGGCCCTGTACTAAATACATATTTAAAAAGTCATAGAAGTGTTTAGAAAAATAAATAAATAATGAGAAACTGCACCTGTTTTCCTACCTAAGGATTGAAGCTGGAGGATCACAAGAATCCAGGAGTTAGTGCCCAGCCTTGGGAACAGACTGAGAAGCCACAAAAATAAAAGAAGCATGTCATGGTACAGTGAAGACCAGATTGAAGGCTTCCCTATTGGTTTAATTAAGGATGATCTAAGTTACAGTAATGGGTTGTGACCATTGTAATAAAATGTGAGATTACAATCTATAATGACAAGAATAGGTTGAAAGTTTGATAAAGAACAATATACTTGCATAATTTTAAAATACTTCCTTCAAAGGGCTGGGGAGATAGCTCTGTGGCATAAGGACCTACCTGGTAAGAACAAGGTCCTGAATTCAACCCCGGGCACCATACACATACATACATTTATAAATTGCTTACCAATTATAAATTGGTACACTCTGCCACCTTACCCAAGATATCCAGATGAACATTAATAGTAATGAGACAATTTAAAACTGTGTACCACTTTGTAAGAAGCACTAAGTGTCTTATGAAACAAACATTGCTATAACACTCCTGCCAGAGATGCATGAGTCACATCTACTCATGAAATACTAGGCAGGTGCAAGTTAAAGGATATTCTACAAAATAGTGGACCTGCAGCCTTTAAAAGTGTCCAGCTTAACAACCAAGAAAGAACAGAAATAGGCTTGAGATCCAGATGACATGACGATTGTATCTCATTCTCAGTAAGATCTTTTTCTCCTTAAGAAGGTATTTGTCAAAGTTGAATGAATTTGCAACATTGGTGAGGGTTAAGTAATAATTTTAGTTTCCCTTTAGTGGTAATTGGGTGGAGTGTATGTAAGAGAATGATCAGATCTGTACAAAAGTCGTCCCAAAGTATTCGAGGTGCTAGAACACCAGATTGGCAATCAATTCTATTTTCATGCAAAGTAATAAAGCTCTTTGATTTAGATGTCTTATATTTTCTGCATATTTAGAATTATTTTAAAAGTTTTCTAAACATGAAAAGTATTTTAAAAATAAGTTATAATTTTACATACAATAAAAGAGCTGCCCGTTTGTATTGCCTAATTTAATGGATCCACTTCCTTAGGACACACTACCCAGACAACTTGTCAAATATTTTTTTGTTGATTCTGATGTTTTAGAAGAAAATAATGCTCAAGTCTATATCCTTTGAGGAAAGCAGACAAACACACATATGAGAGTGGTTGTGTTCTAATTATAGTCAATCGCTCTTTCTCCATGTACATGTATTAGACAACAGTAGAGCTGAGAAGATAGCTCAGCAGTCTAAGCACCTGTATGGCAAGTGCATGAACATGGGATCCATCCCTGGTGCCACATGCTGCTCTGAACCTGGAACTCTGAGTGCAACGTGTTGGCCCTGAAACCAAGTCTGGTGCCCACACACCTGTAATCCCAGCTCTGCGGAGGCTGAGACAGGAAGCTGACTAGGACTCTGAGCTGCATAGCAAGACCCTGTACCAAATAAACAAACAAACAAACAAACAAATAAATAAATAAATAAATGATTACAAATAAATAAATATAAAATAGTAAAATCTTTTTCTGTGTCTATTGATTTTGCTTCCCTAGAAAACCACAACTCATGCACTTGATTAATACTCTTCAGATTTCTAAATAAATAAATTAAAATTTACGCTCTATGTATAATAGACTTTCAACGGTTTAGGAAAAGACAGAACCCTGAAATTTGCAAGTGAACAGTCTCCTATATTAAATACTGACTCAAGTTTTTCTAAACCTTTATGAGATCCAAAGTAAACCCATCTCTGCCCTGGGATAGCCCTTAGCAAGCCAGTTGAAAAGCTCTGTAGCTATCACGCAAGAACAACTTTGCTATCCTTGGTGTTACTGTCACTGGATGGTCAAAGACAAAAGCCAGTAAGTAGAGCCCAGGTAGCACACGATTCCTTTGTTCCTAGCAGCTCCGCCTTGCATGTTTTCTGCATTGGTTCCTACATAAGATCTCCTTTAACAGAAGGGCTTCAATGCTGAATTTTTAAGAGACTGGGTAGCCACTGCACTAGAGAACCAGCAGCAAACCATTGTGAGGTGGCAGAGCAACAGGATGGGGATGTTCTAAGCTATTCTCTTGCCCAGCATCCATCTCACATGCTCAGCTTTTCATTCTGTCCCCATGAAATGCAAGTGGTCCCACAGCAGAGCCACCTCCCACCACATTAAAAGAGCCTCACCCCTGAATTCAGAGCATTTTTCTCCGGGGAAGTCGGGAGTCCTGTTTTTTTTTTTTTTTTTTTTTTTTTAATATATATATGCTGAAAGTGAGAAACAAAAATCTGTGAATATTTATTGGGAATTTCAATTATGCAGTAGAGTCTTGTATATATTTTATCTCTATCTTTTTCTTTTGATCATTTCTTCTTAGCCCTAGTCGTGTATTTCACCAGTCACTGGTTGGATCTTCTACATAGTCTTTATTTGTGTAGAAGAATGATAAATAAGATTCTAGACAAGGCCTAAGAAGTTTCCTTGATTTAGAGGAAGTTTGGGGACATGATCTATGAAAAGTCATTACGAGAGTAGAACAGCCTCAGAGTCTTCAGGAGGTGACTGCTCGGCCGTCATAACAAAAAGAAATTGGTATGTAGCTGGAACTTGATGTGTCAATTTCAACATGACAAATTTAGGAACCCAACTTCTAGGATGAATGCATCGTAGGAATGATGTGTCCATCCATGTCATGATGCCAGAAGACGTACTAAAACCATAACACACAGCATTAAGTCATCACAGGGAGCCTGAGAAGCCCCACCACCTATGGGAGAGTAAGAGTTGGAATTTCAGTTCTAGAATGAAACTAGAATCTGCTACAGAAAAGAAGGCAATCTCTACATATGGCACATCCAGAAGCAGGGGATACAGCAACGCCAGGGCCTCATGACAGAGAATGATATGTAAGTAAGAAGTGAGAAGAGGAGCAGGTTCTGGGGAAACAGAAGGAGGTAGAAAGGCACGCGACCACAGCTTGGTCACGGATCCAAGAGTGGGCAGTGTGATGTTATTTAAGCCTGGACATTACCCAGCAGCAATCTAACCACCAATGCAAAGCTGATTCTGGGGCTCAGCGGTCAACTCTGAGCATGAAGGTAAACGATAAGGAAGAAAACAGGGGTCGAGTCACCTCTGCCGACCGTGCTCACCATGTTTAAGCAAACATCATTTCCTGGGCAACATGAGAAGCTCTTGAGGGCAGAGCATCCCTTTGCCTTTCACTTCCTGGCAACTCTCACTGTGACCCACGTGGAGAATGTCCCCATTTTGGCTCCTTCTTGAGCACTGGAACTCATCCATCGTTCCTCTAGCGAATGCACTCAGTGATTTTCAGTCAGTGTGCGCTCCAGCTTTTCTAGCCTGTTCTGAACCTACTCCTCCCTTTACAACCAGCACTTAAGCCCAGCAAAACACTTCTAGCCCCTCATATGCCAAAAACAAACCTGAACATCTTGAGACTCTGGTCTCAAGGGCTTCTCATATTGCCCAGGAAATGATGTTTATTTAAACATAGTGAGAACGGTCGGCAGAGGTGACACGACTCCTGTTTTCTTCCTTACTGTTTATCTTCATGCTCACAGTTGATCTCTGAGCCCCAGAATCAGCTTTGCATTGGTGGTTAAGATTGCTGCTGGGCGGGGCCAGCGAGATGTTTCAGTGGTCTAAAGCACCTGCTTAGGAGGGCTCAGGCAACTGCGGGGACTGCAGTTCAATCCCCGGCACCACATGCTGCGCCAGCACCACCACCAGGGCAGGCTGAGCCAGCCACAAAATGAATAAATAAAGAAACGAACAAACACAACAAGCAAACAAATAAATAAATAAATAAAATTAAAAAAAAAAAAAAAAAGATTGCTGCTGGGTAACGTCCAAGCTTAAATAAAATCACACTGACCACTTCTGGATCCGTCCAATGGCCAAGTTTTGTTATGCAAGAAAGACCTTTGTGCTGGCTCCCTTTAAAACAAATGAACTAATTTCACAGTCATATTACCAGTATGAGGACAAATTCATGTACAGTCATTGTGTGACCCTCTCATCTTCTCCTTAAAATGTCATGTGGGGGTCTGGGGGAGAGCTCAACAGTCTAAGCACCTGCCTGGCAAGTACAAGGACCAGGGTTCCATCTCTGGTACTGAATACCATCCTGGCCCCGGGCACAGTCATACAGGTCACCAAAACCAGGCATGGTGGCACATGCCTGTAATCCCACCACTGGGGAGACCGAGACGGGAAGATCACAGCAAGTCTGAGCTGCATAGTGAGACCCTATGTGAAATAAATACATAAATAATTTTTAAAAATTTTAAATTTAAATGTAAAATTTATTGTTTAAAAAAAAAACAATAAAATGTTACATGGAACAAAGCATTCCAAGAGATGTCCCTGCTGTCCTCTGCACTGGTCACTTCTATCGCTGCTGGCCTGTCCACTGTTCAGATCCGGGCTTGTGAGCCATTTGCTTCTGTGCAGTGTCCTTTCCCTTCACACATCCTAGCGGGGCTTCTCTGTCTCTAGACCCTCTCGTTGGCATCACTCCTGTCCAAGGGAGATTATTTTCACACAACATCTGTTAGCAGTCAAAACACCAAATCTTTTGGTTGATGATTGACTGATTTGAGGATCCCATTAGAAATGTAAAGCTCATCCTGTGGGATTGAGGAGATAAAATATTAAACACAAATTAATTCTGCGAAACATTACTTATTTTGTCCCCGGTGTTCTTTCTACCAGGACGACATTCTTTTTTTCATTCTGTTTCTTTCTCCTTTCAAAACCAACTTAGTGAGCCTCTTCAGAGCATCCTTCCGACCAGAATTTATAGCGCCCTCTTCTGGCCTCCCTGCTTTTCATTCTATTTATTGTAATATTTACCCAGCAGTCCTGCACTTTCACTAATCTTTTGTCTCTGCTGCCCTACATATTGTTAATGCCACAAAAGTAGCAATTATGTGCTATTTTTGTATCCCAAATCTTTAGTACAGTCTCTGAAAAGCAATGGGTGTTCAATGAACTCGAATGAAATTTATTTTGATGGTGAGCATCAGGGGACATACATCAATAAAACATAAGCTAAAGATATCGATGTAATTTGATATCCCTTTCAATATAGATTACACTGGAATCACTGCCTGAGACATAGCCATGAAATTCCCATAAGGACTGGTCCTGATTCAGAAAAAAAAATGCTATAGCTTCCATCAAAACAGCAGAATAACATCCAGACAGAAAATAATTTCCCATTCTCAAGAAAAATACTTTTATGAATAATGCTTTCTCTTAGAAAACCATCTTTAGTTGGAGATGCAGAAATTTGTATAAAAGTGATTTATTAAGTTTCCAGTGAAACCGAGTGAGTAAGGAAAACCCAAAAGGAGGGAGGAAGAAATCACACAAGAATACAATCTCAAGCAAAATTTCCACAGCTTAAATCCAGCCTGATCCCACAGAGAACTAAAGAATAAGTTCTGTTTCAGTTTCACTGTGATCTGAGGCAAAGCCAACAGTAGTTTGGTCTCATAACTTACCGGTGTCTATTGGCTGAACGGCACCCTTGGAAATAAGTAGCTAGGATAGATAGATTTGTAGACACTTCACTTGTATTACTGGAGGGACAAAGTCATTCCAGTGCCCTGAGAACAGCCTTCAGGGCAGAGCCCTGAAGGAAAAAGCCCACAGAAGCTAGGAGAAAGAATAAAATACGTAGAAACACCTGACCTGGGAGAAGGTCTAGAAGTAGCCACTGAGAGAATGTGTTGCCCCTGCAACTCAGGGCTGACCTCCCTCACAGCGGCAGGAGGAGACAGACACAGGCAAACTTCCAAAGCCAGCAGACAGGTTCCACAGGTTGTGTTGGTATCGCACAAATATAAGTATCAAGTGCTATAAAATGTTTGTGTTCTTACCTATCAGGATTTTGTGTAAACCTAGAATACATGACACATTGCTATAGTCAGTTATGTTTGGGATGGATGGATAGCTTGGAATCCAGTAAAAAATGAGAATTCTATAAATGGGGGAAATATCATTGAGTATACAGGATTTATCATAAGGATTGAATGCTCACAATAGCAACCTAAAATACTCATTTAAACATAAATGTTCAGCATGGGGCAACCTCTTGAGGGCTCTTGCTTTCTGTTCACTCATGCGAGGTCCCCAGTACTTGTGGCAGTAACTGCCAATCTTCTATCTAAAACAGGAGCAAATAAATACTCTTATTAGCAGCACAGATATTCATTTCTTCCCTCAATACTTAATAACTACAAACCACTGTGGAGAGTTCAAAATTAAATAAAACAGCCCAACATTCTTGAGAAGCAGAGTTTAATAAGATGAAACACTAATAGCTATGATACATTTTACAACTGTACAATGAAATTTAAAGAAACAATATTTGCTATGTTAAGGAAGTCTTACAGAAGCAATATAAAACATGAGAAAACCAAGGTATACATCAGAGGCTGAGAGATGACTTCATGGAATTAAAGACATTGGTATTGGGCAGGAGGAAAAAGTTGTCCAGCCATCGATCTTCAATAATATTTGAGTTGTTCATCTGTGATGACAAAGCAAAAACAGACACAGCACCTGCTGTTGTGCAAGTTTCATTCCAAATACAAGGACAGAGACAAATATGTGATTGATAAACAAATCCATGAATCAATATTTTCATAATATGTGCTGTGGAGGAAAATAAAACAGGAAAAGAGAAACAGAAGAGAATGCAGCCTTTCTGATCCAGCGGGTCAACAAGTCAAGGAAATAGCAAGTCGTACTAGGGGATGGGAAAGGAGCAAGGAGAGGACACCAAAATGTATAGACCCTAACAGGAGGGCATGTTGCTGGGTTTCCAATCAACAGACAGTTCATAGAGGCTGGAATGGAGTCTGGGGTAGGTAGGTGGGTGAGAGGTGGGTAGATGAGATAAGAGGAGTGCTTGAGACCATGTGTGCTCAAAACAATTGGGAAAGGGCATTTTTAGGTTGAAAAGTGATAGAGCATCCTCAATCCCTACATAAAGAGCAGTACCAGCAAAAGGAGGCTACTATATTCCGCTTCTATACCAATAGCAGTAAGCATGGTCAATCCATTTGGGTTGTTTTAAGTCACTTACACAAGTGAGAAGTTGTCTGAGAATGTCTGGCTTCTCTTCGCTAATTGCTGAGGCACTGAGAGGCTGCTCTTTCTAGAATCTTCCCTTCACCTGTATCTTCCAGAAGACAAGCATCTCTGGCCTCAAGAGCCAAGCGCGTAGAGCTATTGGATAAACCAACATCTCCTGGGGACCTTTCCTAGGCAGGACAACTTTGTCTTTCCATCTTAACATGCGGGCATTTTCAGAGAAAGAGCAGAGCCAGGAAGCATAATGGCCCATGTTATTTTTGGAGACTCTATTATTTATCATTTCTTAGCTTGCCTCTGCTGACAGGTGTGACAGGCAAATGGTAGTTTTGACAGGGTCCCTGGGATGCTGAGGAATGACTTAAAAGCAATGAGGGGGCCGTGAGTTCTCCTCTTAGGCTAGACTTATTGCCAGCATATGGTATCCAAAGGTACCAGAATCCCTTTATGACAGTTATAAGAATTCTGCAGCAGGACATACTGGACTTTATTGGCACAAAATAATGATGCTAACTGTGCCAGGGAGCTCTAGTTAGAGATGCACTGGCAGCAGAAGAAGAGGACCACAGTCACTGCCTGCATGACTCGCTTTGGAAACCATGAGTACTTTTACCCTGGAATCAGTTAGCGGGGGATATGTCCTCTTACTAGGACAAGGGGAACCAGGGAGTGGCCATCCTGTCACTCCTACCTTGGTTTACAGCTTAAAACTCTGCTTCCAAATAAGAACTAGAAATAAAATAAGAAGCTCAAAGTAAGCAAAAGCCTTTGGATGCCTCACTAGAAATCAGAGGAAGGAAAAAGATCATTAGTATCGCCGTGCTATGCTGAGGTAGAACTTTGTCATTTATTGCATATTGTAGGTGATGTGGTATTGTCTGCATGTTTAATATTAGTTTTTATTCATCCGATTGTTCCTACCAGTCAACAGGATATCCATGGACCAGTGAACTTTACCATTTTAAGGTTAAAACAAAATCATATAAACCGGTAAACCGAAAGGAAAGCAGAAGTCTTGTGATGCTCTGTATCCTTCTCCAGAAGACGAAGATTGAAATAATTCTTATTTCCACCTTATAGATACAATTTACCTTGAGTAGTTTGATTTAGTGCTGAGCACTAAATAGGCTAGAGAGATTGTCTAGCAACAAACTTCCCTGCCTGTGAGCGAACATATTAGATGCACAAAGATGCAGGGTCTCTCCTCTTCAATGGAGAACTTGCTGGTGAGGCTGCTGAGGCATCGGAAATTCAGTCACCAGATGGCTTTCACCTTCCTGCTACTCAAGAATCTTCTTTACCTGCTAAGATTATAACTCTGACATGCTACCCATAACAGGGTAAGAGAATGAAACAGAGCCATCAGGGCCCAGTCAGTTTGATCATTGTTGGAAAACTGTAACGATCCTCACTGAGTCCAGAGGTCCCCGCTGGATTGCCTTGGCTGCTCTGGAATCACAGTCTGACTTCTCCCTCTGCTCACCCCTGCTTTTGCTTTCTTAGGTGGGGATTTATAAGAAGCACCTTAAACCCTGAATCCCAGGATCTGTTCTTGGTTGACCCAACTTATGAGAGCTGTACATGATGGATCCAGGAAATCAGGTGATGAAATGGGACTTCACAGTTGCATCGCTCAGGCCAGCCTAACAAGGAGAATCTCTCCCACTGGAAGCAAGTGAATCACAGCCAGCCTCTGGCAACCAGTGGCAGCAGCCCACTTGCTAAAGTATGCATGATATTGAATTATAAAGGTGCATTGGGACTGGGGAGTAGCTGGCTGGCACTTGGAGAGAGATGGAGGAATTAAAAGCCACAAGAATAATATTGGATCCTATTGGTGTGCTGTAGAAAGATAATGATGAAGTCAGATACAGAACAGACAATGGAAAGACTGAGGAGAGTGTCAGAGGGTCTCTGTTTTATATCTGACTAACTTCTTGTCTTCAGCAATAGAGCAACCCTCACCCTAGGACTTAATGAAACTAGCATCAGAACGTCAAAGAAAACTAAACGTCTAATGAAATCAGATCTGTTAGGTCAAGGTCTTTTGTAAAAATGAATCATTTTTTTGACGCAGGACCTCTCTACACAGCTCAGTCACCAAGTGATCCTCCTGTCTCACCATCCCTGACACTGGGATTAGAGGTATGAGCCACCATGCTCAGTTTCAGTGGCTCACGGGCACATCAAGAGTTCTGGGGCCAGAATGGCCTACAGTACCAAGGATCGAAACCAGGTCCTTGCATTTTCCAGACAGGTGCTTCAATCACTGAGCTATTTCCATATCCCTGTTGGGTCAAGTTCTGCACCTAAAGGAGAAAAACTTAAATGTACAGGTATATGCAAATATCTCCAAAATATTTGCCTCACAGTATCATCCAAATCTTCAGTGTTCACTGAATTGCTTCACTTTTCCTAAATAAGCGGAGTCACTGTCCACCCAAGGAAGCACATTGCTCTGGGTTTGCCCCCAAACCATGCCTGCTGGAGGGTTCAATCACAATTTAACCCAACCACAAATATAATTAGTCAAATATAGAATGAAAAAGACTCTAAGGCTGCAGGCTCCAAGGCCAGGCTGTTAAGTAAGGGTGGGACTGGATTTTTAATAACTTGCATAAATGAAGGGTCAAGGACACACATTTTGATGAAGCAGGGCCAACTGATTTGAACGCACTCTCTGAGATACAGGAGTTGATAGATGGTGGCATCCCAGGTGACAGTGCAATGTGCCAAGACATTTCAAGATCCTGTGGACACAGGCTCTAAGTTGACAATTTGAACCTGGAGACACAAACATTCTTAGGACCCCAAATTAAAAGGAATTCTCATGGAATACAGTTCATACATGTAATCCTGAACAAGATCCAGATCTTAGTGATTGCCTCACCTATTTATAAATGGAAAAATGAAGCAGATATCATTGGCAACTAGGATTATCTCCCACAGTGCCTCTGCAAGCAAACCCCATGGCTGAGAAAAAGAGCACCTGGAAACCACAACCCAGGGAGCGGGGAACAGTGAAGACTAGATTCATCAGTAAAGATCTTCAATGGGCAGAGGTGATGATCCCCATTATTTTCTCATGAAAGTCTCTAGTGTGGACTCTGCAGAACCCAGATTAAACATCAGTGATAACCACAGATTTCCACTGCTATGATGCCACCATAGTATCTTTGCTGGAGCAGAAAATGTCTCCTTGTTTGTTAGTTGCTGGATAAGGGAGATCAACTGTCTGGTAGCCAAAAGAAAGTAAAGCCCCAGGTAGCCACCGCAGCCTGTCATACAATGAAACTCTTTAAGTAACCATGCTCATAAATCCCATGAAAGAGGTAGAGAAGATTTCTTTTGAAAATCTTTTCTCTTTTTAAACTAAGAGAAGGGGCAGGGGAGATAGCTCAGGGGGACAAGTTCCTGCCTGGCAAGTGTAAGGTCCTGAGTTTGATCCCCGGTTCTGCAAAAAAAAAAGTAAACTAACAAAAAATATCAAAACTCAGGACTTCTGGTTACATGTGTTCCCTTATAACCTGAAAGACTAAAATTTAAAGCACTAAGGTGTTCCCTCCACCATAAGAGTGCACAGAGGTCACCAACAAACCATTTTCATATCATGGCAAATAACTAGAATTTTTCACAAAAGCTGGTAGTCTTTTAGAAGACGTTTTATTTCTTTGACAATATTTAATAATGCTGTTTAAAATAATGAAGTATTATTAGACTCTAACTTTTGATAATAAGATATAAGGTTTGGAAATTTTTCATTTAATTGCCTCTACAGGCTATAATAATCAGTTCATTGTAAACTTACAAATAAATCATTTTGGCCACCAATTAATAGAGATTGAATAAATGAATACAATCCATTTTGCTGTATTTACATAATGCATTTCTCCATTCAAAATGAAAGTTTAATTGCTAATACTTGCTGCTACAAAAATATTGCCATTAGACTATACGCTATAGCCTCCAATTTAAAATTACTTTTATAAAAGAAAAATTGAGAAAACAGTCTGAGCCAGGCGTGGTGGCACATGCCTGTAATCGCAGCACTTGGGAGGCTGAGGTAGGAGGATCAGTATGAGTTCAAGACCAGCCTGGGCTACAA
>PVKN010014893.1:0-10571 GCA_004027915.1 Capromys pilorides
CTGTCTGTCTGTTTTAAAAAGGTTCATTCAGTATTTTGTAGTGGGTTTATGGTTTATAATTTCCTGCATGCTTTTCCTGTGCGTTTATTTCAGGTTCCCACTATCTGGGAAGTGCTACAAATATAGATGTTATAACTTACTTGAAAATACTCTGAATTGTATTTTCCCTTCTTCTGTTCACATGTCTGGCTGTTAGGAAAGAAAAGTTTCCTGATGGTTGGTCCCGGCAGGGACTCCCGGGTAGACTGAGGAAGGTCTGGCTCTTCCTCAGCACACTGATCTCTGTGGAGACAGCTGAAATCCCCCAGAACAACCCCAAGATGAGAGGCCTGCAGTCAGCAAGTCGGTGCTAGAAATATTTTAGTTTCTCCAGAGACAGCAGAATGCAGCTACAACACAGGTTTGTAAGGTAAACAGGGTGGCTTCTTAAATAAAGCATGGTGGATGGGCAGCTGGTGGTGGAGGTTCCCCTATTTTTATCTTAAGTATTTTGACCGTATCTTTTGGGATGACAAGGAAGCTCTTCCATACCGTGGGGAGGTCAGGATTGCACCTTTCTGAAACAGAGCCAGTAGTTACCCTCCAGGTTTATAGTTTTGTGGTCACCTGGGGTGCATATCTTTGATGTCACTTAGTTCTGAGATACCCAGAAACAGGCAATTAGTTAACCTCTTTGTGTTATAATTTTTTACCTCCAAAATAAGCGCAAAAATAAATAAATGAATAAAGTGTTAAAAAAAGGATTTATATTTAGGGTGCCACACACAGAGGAAGAAAAATTCCGTTAATAAAAGTATCTTGTCTGGAAGTGGTGGTGCACAACTGTAATCCCAGCACGCAGGAGGATGACCTCGAGTTTGATGTCAGTCTGGCTGACACAGTTAGTGGAAGGCAGGTCTCAACTGCATAGCTAGACTCTACTTCAGTGCCCACCCACAAGAAAGAAAATTAGAAGTCTGCCATTGGATGTAACTACAGGTTTAAAACACATACAAAACACTGGCATAATATGCAAAGGACACCCTTAATATAAAGCGTACAATTCCATGAATTTTACAAATATGTAATCCACAGCAATCCCAGACCACCAAGGAAGTGAGGAACTTTTCTATTATCCCAGGTTTTTTTCCTGTACTTTTGCTGTCGTTTAATTTTACATAGTTTTGTTGTTACATGTTGTTTAAATTGCCTGTAAAAGATAAGAATAAATACATATTTCTAGTCTCAAAATCTAAGTGGAGCACAGGAGTCGATGGATAACCAGAGGTTGGTAGCTGGGGCCAAAGTCCTGGGGACAGAACTCCCTAGCCTAAAGACGGGCACTGTTCAAACCCAAAGGCTAAGGGGGGTGGTGACCCTAGGAGCCAGGAGGTTCCTCACAGGGGATAGCGGGCATGTCACCGGGGTTCATCCACGAGGTCTTCTCTGGTCCACAGGGCCCTGGGCGCCCGCTGACAGCGCGCACACCCGCGCGCTCGCCGGTTGCTCCAGCTGCAGGCCGGGTGCTGCCATAGCAACGTCCTGGACGCCCAGACCTCTAGCGGCCGCCGCCGCCGCCGTGGAGGCGCCGCCTGCTGCAGCTCGCGAGGGCGTGGCGGCGGCGGCCGGGGTCTAGTAGAGGAGCCCGCCTTGCTCCTCCCGCGCACGCACGGGCGGCGGATTGGCTCGCAAGCATGGTAAGGGGCGGAAGGCCGGGAGGCCGCGTCCGGGTATGCGCCGCGGGGGGTGGCAGTGCTCTTTAGGACTCTCGGCTCCCCAACCTTCCTGCAGTCTTCAATCCTGCTCCTTGTGCCCTCTCTTCCTCTGCAGCCCTTCCAGAAGCGCGTCTACTACCCGCTCTCCAGCTGCCCGGAGGGGCCCGACTCCCCCGCGGCCGGCGCGGCCTCGCTGCCTAGTCATCCCCCGAGCGCGGCATGGGGACCCTTGCCCTTCTTCCAGTTCCGGCCGCGGCTTGAGAGCGTGGACTGGCGACGGCTGAGCGCCATCGACGTGGACAAGGTGGCGGGAGCCGTGGACGTGCTGACGCTGCAAGAAAACATCATGAACATCACCTTTTGCAAACTGGAGGATGAGAAGTGCCCACACTGCCACTCAGGGGTGGACCCCGTGCTGCTGAAGCTCATCCGCCTGGCGCAGCTCACCATCGAGTACCTGATGCACTCGCAGGAGTTCCTCACCTCGCAGCTGCACGGCCTAGAGGAGCGGCTGCGCCTGAGCATGGGTGACTGCGAGGAGAGCAAGGCGCTGCTCACTAAGCAGGCGGGGGAGATCAAGCTGCTCAAGGAGGAGTGTAAGCGCAGGAAGAAGATGATCTCCACCCAGCAGCTGATGATCGAGGCCAAAGCCAGCTATTACCAGGTGAGAAGCCGCGTGCTGTGGTCCCCAGCCGTAGCCCAAGCAACCCGGTTCCCACTTAAGGGCTCTTTCCTACTGCACCGCTCTTTACAGTCAGAGGTTGAACCCAGCATGAGGAGAAACAGCGTGCTTAAGCAAAACTGCTTTTAACCAACAGAGCACTTCGTTCATTAACTTTGCAGCAGGCCTGGGAATTAATAATTAAATACTCAATGCTCTCTGCAGTGCTTTCTTGAATTTATCTGGATGCAGATTGGAGAACCTGTTTCCTCTTCCATCAATGTCATAAAAAAAAAAAAAAATCAATCTGGTGCAAATTGCTATTGAGGTCAGCTCTGGAACAACTGGGAATATTCAGTTTATGGGCTTCTTCTCTCTTTTAAATTTTTGAAATACTTTCCAAAGGACTTTTGATACTCCATACACCTTGAATTGCGAATTATTAACATCTGCCATATTTATTGCATTTCCTCTAGCTCTTTTTGTCCATCTGAACCATTTATTTCTAGTTCTTTTATTACATCTAAACCATTTAAAAATGAATTAATATATTCCTAAATTTGTGTATTTCCTAACATTCACTTACATAGCAACAAGATTTAAAAGGAGTGAACATTTCTTTTCTTTTCTTCTTTTTGAGACAGGGTCTCACTATGCAGTTCAGGCTGGCCTTGAGCTCACTTTTCTAGCCTAGGCCAGTCTCGAACTCACCCTGATCCTCCTGCCTCAGCCTCCCAAGTGCTGGGATTACAGGCTTGCGCCACCACACCCGGCTGGAGTGAACATTTCTGATCTCCATCTCCTATGGGTTAAATTAGAAATTGTTAATGGGGATTGAAGGACAGTGATCAGGATATTGTTTTGTTTTAGCTAAAACCTGAGAGTGAGGAAAACAAGTAATTTGCATCAGTTTTTGAGCTTGAAAAGTGGACATAAAGTATATCATACTTACAAACCTGTATTGGTCTGCTAGGTGTGCCATCAGAAAATACCAAGAGGAGCTGGCTTATACAACACAACTTTATTTCTACAAAATCCTAGAATCTGA
This sequence comes from Capromys pilorides, assembly GCA_004027915.1. Classification (NCBI taxonomy): domain Eukaryota; kingdom Metazoa; phylum Chordata; class Mammalia; order Rodentia; family Capromyidae; genus Capromys; species Capromys pilorides. The sequence goes on from PVKN010014893.1 coordinate 3,404, forward strand.
AAGTCTTAAGTCAAGGACAGAGTGTCAGCAGTGTTGGTTTTTGGCGAGGCCTTGCTTCCTGGCTTGTGGATGGCGACCTTCTTGCTTCACTCTTTTCTGTTTAGGGAGGTGAGGAGAACCTGTCCTGTCTTCCTCTGAGTATAAGGACACCAGTTCTATCATGTCAAGGCACCCTGCCTTATCATGGCCGTTAGCATTAACTGCTGCCTTTGAGGCCTCTTTTTCAAATAGAATCAATCGTGTCAGAGGCGAGTGCTTCTTTCTCAGCTTTCCATGTTGTAGCATTTACATTCTTTCAATCAACAGTAATTTCTCACTGCTTTACTTTTTTTAGTGTATGTGCTGCTGGAGGGAACACACTTTTTTTTTTTTTTTTTCCTGCTACCTGGAATTGAGCTCAGGATCTTGAGCTTGCCAAGCGGACACTAACCTATGTCCCCTGCCTGAAGGAGCATGATCTTGTACTACTTTTAAAATCAGTTCTGGGTCTGGCAAGATGGTTCAGCAGTCTTAAGCACCTGCTTAAGCAAGCTTAGGCAACTGCAGGGACCGCGGTTCGATCCCCGGAACCACATGCTGCGCCAGCCCCACCCCCAGGGCAGGCTGAGCCAGCCGCAACATCAATAAATAAAGTTAAAAATAAAATTAATTAAAAAAAAAATAAAATCAGTTGTGTACTTATGTGCCCACTCAAGTCATCTTATAGCACCTTCACTCGACTTTTTAGCGGTGATCCCGTTTTCACTGTGGGACTGTCTAAGTGCATTTTCTTTCTCAAGGGGCCCAGGAATGCTGAATTCCCTCAGTTTGCAGCTTTGCCCTATGTACTATTCTGAGGTCGCATTTGCCCCCTGAACTCTGTAGCCGTGAATTGTTGGCCTCCTGGCAGTAAATGTTATTGTGAGAAATTGCAGGCCAGCCTACGTTTCTGCTCTTGATTGGCTTTTTCTGCCAGGATTGAAGATGAGTTCCCTCCAGCTCAATAAGGTCTGCCCTCGTGTTGAGCCCTGTGTCTGCAGATCTCAGCCCTTTTACTTCATCTTATGGAATTTTTCTTGCCTTCAGGCCTCAACTGTGTCTCATTCTGGGGTTCTCTGCTGCTAGGAAATCCATTACGTTGGCGTTGCATTGGCTTGGTTGCTCGCTCTTTCCTACCTGTTGGTTTCTTTCTGAGTGCTCTGGTCTCTGTCCTGGTCTTTGTTCACTGTAACAAATGATCTCAACTTTCCTTTAGGGAGCAATTTCATTTGCAACCGAGCCTTTATGTCTTGCTTTTTAAAAATTCATTGTTCTGTGATGTTGGTGGTCATGTTGATATTTTTGTTTTGATTTTGTATTTTTAATTTTTTTTCAGCTCATCCTGCTTCTTGAAAAAGTGTGGTCTTCATAGTATGCACACTTGTCTTGTGTCCTACATCGTGTGGGTGAGGAAGCTGTTAAAAATGTCTCTGTTCTTTCAGGGATGCATACATCCCCTTCCCCTTGCTACCCTTTATCTTCGCATGTCATGGTTCTCCCCGCTAGGTTCTCTTCCCCTGCTCTTCTTCCTCCCTCTCTCCCTCCCACTCCTTTCGATGGGGCAGCATGCCTGCATCCTCTCACTCACTGCCTGTGCTGCGTCACTTGTAGCCTGTGCTCAGCAGCCCAGGTAGAAGGACATCAGTACAGTTGGAAGATGAAACGTCCCCGTCCTCTTTTACTTTTCCTCCCTGAGGTTTAAGTCTAAGGCCTTTATACTGAACTATATCCCCAGCCCTTTGCTGTTATTATTATTATTGCTATTATTATTATTACTATTATTACTACTACTATTGTTATTTTTTGGTGGTGGGAGGAGTCTTGCTATCTCAGTTACTTTTTGCTCATTGCTGGGACAAAGCACCCAGCATCCAAAATTAAGGAAAGAAAGGTTTATTGAGCTCACAGTTTGTGGAGGTTTCGGGCCATACTCAGCTGGATTCAGGGCAGAGCGGCACGTGGCAGAGGGCGGCAGCTCATGGAGGTGCAAAACCACAAGAGCCAAAAGGCAGGAGCCGTGGCTATGACAGCTAGCGAGCCTCTCTCCCCTCCTTATATTGTATTCAGGCTATCTGACCCAGGGCTGGTGTAGCACTCATACCCATAGTCCCAGCATTGGATCATGAGTCAATCACAAACTCTAAAAGCCACCCCATGACTACATGAGGTTTTGGGGGAACACCTAGACACCATATAACACTTGCTAAGGTATTGGTTGCACAGGCTGGACTTGAACTTGCAAACCCCCCCCCCCCCATCCTCCCAGAAAGCTGGGATTACACGCCCATACCTGGCCCCTGTCTTCCTCTTGTGTAGTCTGAGGGAATTGGAGCTGAGAAGGCTGCAGTGTTGTTACAGCACCTTCTGGCAACCTATGTTGAGCGGGGATGGGGAGAAGGGAGGATGGTTCCCTGTCTTGTTGCTTCTCTAGTGCAGCACATGGCCCTGGAGCCTGTATGGCCTGTATGTGCATCAGAGGAAGTCCAGGCAGTCTCTGCTGTCCTGGGAGGGAACTGCCATGAGCACAGACAACTGAAAGGTTCTCAGCAGTGCTGAGAAATAGGCCAGAGGGTAGTGTTTTTGGAAACCCAAAGCTGAAGTCTAGAAGCAGTCATGCTGATTAAGGAGATCAGTGAATAAAAGAATATGCCACAGTGGCGTAACAGCTGGGCATGGTGGTACATGCTTGTAATTCTAGCACTGGAGGCTGAGGCAGGAGGATCAACCTAAGTTTGGGACCAGCCTGGACTACATAAACAAGTTCAAGGCTGCTCTGCAGTACATAGCGAGACCCTGGCTCCAAAAAACAAAAAGGAAAATGAATAAGGCACAAAAGAGGTAAAAACAGACAGAAATTCTGCAGGACAAGTGCTTGATCTGTTTAACAAAAGACAGCAACAACAACAACAACAAAAAGATAGAGGGGAAGCTATAGAATTAACAGTTAAAAGACAAACCAAGCAGTTGTGAGATGTGACCCTTATTAAAGCTTATTTCAAAACAAACTGAATTTTTTTCTCAGACACTATGTGAGACTTGGGAGGACCAAACCAACTAACATTTGTTGATATTAAGATTTTAATTTTCATTTAAAAGTGGAATCATGGTATTATGATTGCCATTATTGTATAATGGAGTGGAAGACCATTTCTTTTGCATGTATGTTCTTAAATATTCACAAAAGGAATATGCAGTGTCAAGGATCTACTCCAGAGTAAGGACATAGAAGAATCAAGTTGAATTTCTGTCTAACTGCAAATCCATGTACAAGTAAAAGAAAAAGAGATATTGGTTGAATTTCTTTTGTATTCTCAGAAAATTCATTTTAGTAAGCCAGATATATCTAGCACTGTTCAGTCTTGTGTCAGTGCTGTGAATGAGATAGATTGGGCCCCGGAACTCAGAGGGACTGACACCAAACAAGTAAATACATGGCAAGATTTAAATTTTATTCACTCTTTTTTTAATGTACTTAGTACAGGGTCTACAGGATCTCACTACGCAGATAAGACTCATGGTGATTCCACCTGTTTTTCAGCCCCTCAAGTGCTGGGATTGCTGGGTGTGCACACCACCATGCCCAGTCTCAATGTCTGGCTCAGTGTGGGGGTGGAGGGGCACAGCAGGCTGGGGAAGATTTTAATTTTAATAAACTAAAGAGTGGGATGTAACTAGCTGGAGAATCTTCTGGAAAGTTCTTACTGCAGATCTAATGTTGTCTCCAGGGCAGAGAATGGATACTGGATGTTGTCTTTAATACCAAGAGCATTCTGGCCTTGGGAAGGGCTACAAAAGATCAGGCCCGAAGCAGGGAATGCTGGGCCCTGGCGTTGGAAGGCCTGGGGACAGAAAGAAGGTGGTAGGGCCAGAGTGTCCTGAACAAGTTGGTGGCGATGGAGTAGAAGCCACTGTTCTAATGGGAGCAGCATCTGGAGTTCCAGGAAGCACCAGAAGGGTACTTTAACTATTAACAGATAATTTCTCTGAATACTGCTTTGTGTTCAGTTTGGGATGAACAATCTAAACAATTTATGTTATATTTATGTTTTTATGTATTTACATTTTCAGCAATGCTTGTATTCTCCCTCACCAGGTTGGTATCTTTGGAGGAGAAAACCCCCAAGAGGCAGACTTCTGGTACCTGAATTTGAACTGCAATTAGGCAAGAAGACACTTGTTACAGACACTTGGATTTGTTGCTTTCTTCTTTCCAGTGCCATTTTTGCGACAAGGCCTTTATGAATCGTGCTTTTCTACAAAGCCACGTTCAACGCCGTCACCCTGAAGATTCTCATATTGGTAAGCAATGAGCTGTTTTCTCTCTGTTCTTTTTTCTCGTTTTCAGTGACGCATGGCCAAGCACATTTGCAGTCCCTTTCAGAAGAAAGCCTCATAATCTTTTACTCATTTAGGAAGTAAATATTGAGCTCCTACTGTGTGCATGCAGTGCCCTACATGCTGAAGATAACACCAGAAGCTGAACAGAGAAGTCCTGTTCTTTGGAGTTGAACATCCTAATGGAGGGGCAGAGGAGGCAGCTTAGCAAATGAAGGAGAAATCCTTTTCATGTAGAGGCAAACATGGTGAAGATGGTGAAACAGGAGAGTGGGATGGAGAATGATCCTCAGTGTAGCTCATAACTAAGCAGAGGCTGGAATGAAGAGGATGCTCTAGCCTGGCAAGAAGTGGGGAAAAGGAAGAGGTGCAGGGAACCCTGCTGTGAAGGGCTAGAAACGTCTGAGGTACAAGGAGGTTCGCAGAGGACAGTGAGAAGAGTAGCGGTGTGTGGTGAGGCTTAGAGGGGTAGAGTCAGGATCGCAGAAGGCTTTGAAGGCTTCGGCCAGAATGTGTGTTTCTGGGGAAGCATAATGAGAAGCCACTGGAGGATTCCAAGTGGGGAAGGGTCGTGATCCAACTTGCACCTTGCACCCACCTCAGCTGTGGGTGGAGAACAGACCTCAGGGCTCACAAGCAGGAGGAGTACTCAGAAGCACAGGTGAGGGATGATGGGAGTCCAGATGGTTGCAAGGCACAGCAGGAGAGAAAGACAGAAAGGCTGTGTGTTGAGCACAGAGGCTGCAGAGACATGCACCAGTGAGAGGTGGAGATGAAACCATTGAGTGGTGGTGATGCTTACTGGGAGCGAGCAGTGGCTTGGAGGAGGGCTACTGGAGGAGAGGCTGTGTTGGCAAAGGTAGGCTTACAGTCCACATAGAATAGCCATGAAATGGGCATCCTAGAGGTCTGTAGCTCCAGGTGGAGAGAGGCCAGGATGCAGATGGGAATCTGGGAGTCCCTGGAGGAGAGCTGGGCTGATGGCTGGAGAACACAAGACCTGCTGTGGTATCAAGGCTCCTCACACTAGGGCCCTGCAAGAGCAGGTAGGGGCTGAGAAACAGCATCCCTGGGCAGGAGGGAGATCCACGGGTGTTGCGTTGTGGAAGCAGAGTATTCCGAGGAGTCGGTGGGGTATGTTGAATGTTCCTGAGGCACAGAGTAAGGTGCAGGTAGAGAACAGACTATTGTCCAGGTGGTTATTGGTGACCTTGACACAGCCGCTTCAGTGGACTGGTGGAGACAGAAGCTCTGTCTGAATGAGCTGAGCAGAGACTAGTAAGGGAGTAGTCCCAGCAGATAGGACCATTGACATTACTAGTGTTTGCTGGGCAGATGCTGAAATGGGAGGTATCGTCTGAACCAATAGGTAAGACTAGGAGAAAATGTGTTTTGCTGAACACAAGAGATGTACCATTTGGGTGCTGATGGGAACTAATTAGAATACAGAGGTAGAGATGAAAATACAAGAGAGGAGGAGATTCCATGACTTACAAAGAAGCAAGGTTCTTACTACTGCTTAAGTGTTATCACCAGAAAAGAGTTGAAGTTCTCTTTCTCCATGAGCAGGTCAAAGCGTTCTGCTGCGCTAAGCCACAGGCGTTCTCACTGTGACCTTAAATGTTTTTAGCATCTAGATTTACCTACTTAGCTCTTACATTTTGGGCCAATCTGTTTTCATTCCTGCCCATTTCAAGGAAATTGATTTAGTAAGCAAATAGCCAAGATTTGTGGGAACAGCATACAATTCCATCCATAAGCCCTGGACAGTTTTGATAGAATATAGCAAAATGTCAGAAAAGTGGGAAAGAGGAAAGAGTTGGATTAACCTACCATTCTTCAGTGTGAAACTGACCTTCTTTCTCTTCTGTTTCAGTATCTTATTCTATCTGATACTCGTTTCAGAGGGTACTTCCAACTCTGAAATGAGTATTATTTCTTCAGGTCATCTTTGAGATTCTGACTTTCTACTTTGGTTTCCATACCTTTCATGTCTACACTCACAGACACATGTATATCCATTCAGTCATGTGTGCATCTTCATGTAAGTACATGTACATAAATATTCTTCCCTTCACTTGTTTCCTTTTACAACTTTTCAGTTTCTTGCTTCTGCCCTAGCTGACAGGGCGTGGCCCGAGAGCGTGTGAATGCCAGCCTTCTGCTTGTATTGGCATTGACTGGTCTCCTGGAGAGTTTGGTGGGTGCCAGAAGAATATCGGCCACTGTAATTTCAATATGGTGGCACCTGGAGTGGAAGCCTTTGCTTCCCTCCTCTGACTGGAGCAGGTATCTCCTACGCATCGCTCAGAGTGCCACTGAGTCAAATCCAATCTCAGGCCGGGTGTGGTGGCGCATGCCTGTAATCCCAGTACTTGTGAGGCTGAGGCAGGAGGATCGATGTGAGTTCAAGATCAGCCTGGGCTACAAAAGTGAGCTCAAGGCCAGCCTGAACTGCATGATGAGACCCTGTCTCAAAAAGACAAAAAATAAAAATAAACCCAATCTCAGTACCGTGGCTGAAGAAAGCTGCTAAAAGTTAACGCTTTGCCTAATCATTCAGAGCACTCCAAAAAAACAAACACCAAAGAGCAAAAATAGTCTCGTGGCATGAAACCAATAAGAATATCCCAAGTAAATGCCTTTTGTGTTATCAAAGGGACTGTGCCCCTTAGGTTTCCCGTTGAGTTTCGTAGACATGCTGTTTTAACAAGATTTTCTGTTGCATACACAGAGTATAAGGCAAAGGCGCAGACCGACAAGCTCCAGAAGGAGGTTGACATGCTGAAGGACCAGCTGCAGCTGACCAGGTCTC
>PVKN010014894.1:0-18837 GCA_004027915.1 Capromys pilorides
CTGTGAAAGAGGCCTCGTCATTACTGACACAGCATGATGAATGCTGAGTGGGATGCATCTGGGCTTTTGCTCCCCTGGGTGTTTTCTGAGGAGAGGGAGGCCTGTGATATGGGGGTGAGGATGGGAGGCAAGTAGGCAAGCTAATCCAGCTAGAATTGTGGGGAGGTGGCTGGGGGTGGAGCCCAGGGGTAGAGCCCTTGGCCAGGCAGTGGCCCAGATTCTATCTCCAGCACTATGGAATAAATAAGCAGTTAAATAAGTAAGTAAGTGGAATTGTGGGAGGAACAAAGCGCGCCGTGCTGGCAGTCTCTGTTTGGGGCTGGTCTGCAGAACTCGGCACAGCTTTCTGATTGTTCGGGCATAGAAAGGGGAATCATCTGTGCACTCTGGGAAATTAGAGCCTGTGGAAGGGGAAACCTTACCATCTCATTGGTTCCTACACCGGCTGCGGGAGTCTCCTGAGGAGAGCATTAAAGGCACATCGCCCTGGATCCTGTAAATCAGGCTCCCTGCAGGGCAGGTGGGACCTGAAAAGCATTTATGCGCTGTGGTCTTCTCCTGGGACACATGAAGCCAGCCCAGCTCTGAGCTGTGCTTCCATGCTCCGGAGGGAACTCTGGGAGCTGGGAACTTGGAGAAGGTGTCTCTCGGTAGGTGAGGACTGAGCTGGAGCTTGAAAGGGAAAATGGGAGTTTTCACTATATTCCCAAAATTTTACAAAACAAAAGAGTGGCATTGTTTTCTGTTTTTGAAAATCCCTTTTTCAAGGGACAATAACCTGTTCCTTTCACTTTGCCCAAGGACAACATGTCTAAAATCAGATTTGTTGTCTTCTCCCCACCTTTGAAGACCCGCTCTTCATCCCACCTCACGACCAATCCCCATGCTGCATTAGCACCTAAACCCTGCAGGACACCCAGCTGCTCCCCTTGTTCAGCCTCTCCAGGGCTCCTCGACCTGCCCAGCTCACCCCTCACATCCTCCGCACCCCTCAGCTGCTGTTTCACTCTCCCACCCTGCACTCCTCCCTCTCTAGTCTCATGAGCAATGCGTCTACCTGGCCAACCCTGCTGTTACAGTTTGTGCATAGGTGTGCCCCCAAAGCCTCATGCAGGCATGGGGCGACTTCTGGAATTTGTAATTGGTTATTATGGAAATGGGTGCTGCACTTGCCCTGGGGCAGGTGATTTGTATTTCAGTGTAAGGAAGGAAGAGAAGTTAGCTGCTTGAGCAACTAGCTCTCCCTGCTCTTTTTTGCTCTTAGCTGCCACCACAAAAGATTGCCCTCTGCCATGTACCACTCTGCCTTAGAGCCAGCTGAATATGGACTGAAACCTCCAGCAACTGTGAGCTAAATAAACCTTTCCTTCCCTCATTTTGGGTGTTGGGTGTTTGTCCCAGCAACGAGAGAAGAGTAACTAAGACACCTGCCCGTTCTCCAGGACCTGCAGGAGCATCGCCTCCACTTGAGAGCGTCCTTTGCCACGTGCAGTCTGATACACTTGGTCATCTTCTTCTTTCGTGTCCAGCCTGCTTTGCCGTAATGCTGCCTGATGTGCACACCACACTGTTGTGCAGCCGTTTATTCACCTCACTTTCTTCTTTTCTCTGTGGAAGCCACACGACAGCAAAAAATATGTTGAATCATCTTTGTAGCCCTGCTTTCCTAAATGAATGCTAAAACCACAACCCAACGGATTTGATGAGAGAGGAGGAAAACCATGCCCAGAGCTAGGAATGCAGACCAGCCTCCTCAGCCCTCCTAGCATCAGGGTCAAAGGGAATGTAAGTCAAGGCGTGAGCGCGGCTTCAGAGGGCTGTGGACATACCAGCACTAAAAGCAGACAGAAAGGAGGTAGCGTCCTGGTTCCAAGTGCTTTGCATGCCTTATGGGGCAAAGGCAGTTGATCACAGCAAAGGGTGACGTGTCATGTCTGAATGAGAGGACAGAGCTGAGTGAGACTTGGGTGGGCTTTTCTACAGCCCATATTGCATATGCTATGCTTGAATGTGTCCTCCAGAGTTTATGTGTTGGAAACTTGATGCCCAGATTCATATGTTAATGGTATTTTCAGGTGAGGCCCTTGTAGCTCATTAGGATCAGATAGGGCCCTAAGGGTCAGGGCCCCATGATTGCCTTAGAGGTTTTAGAAGAAGAGGAAGAGTGATCTGTCTCATATATGATTTCCTTTGCTGTGCTGTTAGGTAGCAAGAATGTCCTAACTGGGTATTGGCACTTTGAGAGTGGGCTTCCCAGCCCTCAGAAGTGTAAGGAACAGATTCCTTTTCTTTGTAAATTACCCAGGCTGTGATGCCATTGGAGCAACTAATGACCCCAGGCTTGTGGTGCCTGACGCATCCTGAAGCTCACCTGGGAAGACAGGTCTTGCTCAGAGGACCTCCCACGCGTGCTCTGCGGACTGCTGGATCTTCTCCAGTGCAATGCCCCAGAGCCTTCCAACCAGAAGAGCTTGTCAAAGCAGCAGCTGGCAGCACCTGAGGCTCCCAGATGGCATTTGTTTGGGGGACAGAGAAGGAGCTGGCCTCTCCAGAGCAGGAGGCTCACACTAGTGACTAATAGGAGATAGAGCTGAATAGTATAAATACACTCTTTTGTCTATTCAAACAAGGGAAGTAGCAAGCTAAAAAATGAGACAGAAACACATAAAGTGATACAATTATTATGAGACAGCCACAGGTAGACAGAAGTAAGAGAAAGGTCCTGTCTTTGTTCACAAAGCCACAGGGAAATTGTAGAAATGCCAAGCAGTGGGAGGACAGAAAAGAGCCTCTGTCAGATCTTGCTGCCAGCACCTAGCTAGCACCTGGGGGTAGAGCTGGATCCGTGACCATGGGGGAGACTGCTTTCCACACCAGGATGCACTCCATCGTGAGTGTGCTGCTTGGGGCTCAGGGTGAGCAGAAGGCAGAGGCCTCCCCTCTGCCCCTGTCCAGAAATCCAAAGTAGGCAATAAATTCCATTCATGGGGTGGAGGGGAATGGGCTGGAACAGCTTGGAAAGTGCACTCTTTTCGTTCCTTTTCCCACAGCTCCAAAGAAAGGATGGCAGGTCTCCATCAGTCCCACAGGGCCCCATTTCTTCTTCCTTGGCTCAGTCTTAACCCAATATGGGCGGGGGGAGTCCTGTAGCAGGAGAGAGGAGCTTGATGAGGCTGACATCTCCTACCTGAGGAAGAGCAGAGGGAAGTGGAGACCACGTGTAGATGTGTGGGTTGGAGGCTCAAAGGCTCTGCTTCTGTCAGCCTCAATTTCCTCACTTACAAAATAATATATAGCGTGTAATGGTCATAATGGATACCGGCCTCCTAGGATTATTATAAGAAGTGCTGACAGTAATGCATGTACGTTCCTTGGCATTTACTTAATGTGCTCTACAACTTAACTGTTGCCACTGTGACTTGATACCTGTCTGCTGCCATATTGGCCTTGGAAGCCCAGTGCTTAACTACAGGTATCAAATTCATCTGCTCAGTGTGCTGGGGCCCCTAACAACAGTTGTGGCTCCTGGTCAAGATGAGATCTATAGAGTGAATCCAGCAGAAGTCAAGAGACTGGACACTGAATACATGGCAGTATTCACCCAGGCTGAGCCCAGCCCAGAGATGTGAGCTTCTCTCCTCCCGCAGGCACCTTCTGTTTTCTGCTTTAGTTTCACTCCCTACAGGAAATTTCATCTGCCGTCTACACACACATCTGTTCTTGCAGCACGAGCACTATCATGTGTCTCACAATTTGGCTGTACAGTTGGGCCAACTACTCACACTGTATCTTGCTTCTCCCACCTGATGGAGTAATCCTATGACCTGCCCACAGGACTGGTAGAAATTGGACCAAGTGACTCATGTGAAAGACTTAGAACAATGACTACCATAATTTAAATATTTGCTATCATAAAATATTCACTATTATTATTATTATGGCCATGATTGTTATTATTATTATTATTATTATTATTATTGACAGCCCATGTCTTCCATGAGTAAAGGTTTTGTTCTATGAGATGCCACTGTCCTATGAAAACGCTGGATGAGCTTTTCAGCATTGAAAACTTTCAAAACCTGAGCTCACTGATGTAACACACCACCTGTGAATGACCCTCTGGTTTAACACAGGAAAAACTGGCACCCAGGCTGCAGCCCTGGCCTGCATGCAGGTGGGGTTGTGCAAAGGAGGAGCACTGAGGAAGAGGACAGACCTACACGCTGGACCAGAAGCCTCACCGTGGAACTATCACAGCCGCATGGCTGCAAACTATAATGAGAAACATAGCTCATGAGGAATAAGAGGTTCTAAAGTGAAATGATAGCAATAAAAAGGATCTATAATTCCAAGCAGGAACACAATGGAGCATCTGAAGGAACCAGTGTGGCTACCTGGGAAGCTTCTCGTGAATCTAGATTTTAAAACCAACTGGGAGAAATATGTTTGTGGAAGATACTGGAAAAATGGTTACTACCTCTAACATATAAAGACCTCAAGGGCCAGGGTTGTAGCTCAGCAGCACAGTACCTGCCTGGCAAGTACAAGGTCCTGAGTTTGATTCCCAAAACAAAAAATAAATAAATAAATAAATAAACTCATACAAATCAATACTAAAATCCCTAAGGCACAATGGAAAAGTTAGTCAAAGATATAAAAAAGCAATCACTGAAGGAGAAATAAGAGTTGTTTTTTCTAACAGGCAAACTTCACTCTTGCTAGTAATCATGTAATAATCAAAATGAAAATTAAGGGAACTAGATAGCTATGTTTGTCTTGTAAATTAGGAAAGATTTCAATTTTGATTTCTAATGAGTACATGATGTTACTAAGAGTGAAGCAGAATAGTTCCATTCAAACACTGAAATGGGTACAAGACTCAGGAGAGTTGCTTCTTGGCTGTCTCCGAAGGAAATGGTGCTCCTCCAAAATCTGCCATTAATATTATTTGTACAAGAGAAAAATTAGAATCAAACTGTAGCTCTGTAGAATAATGTTTATCATTATGTCTTGTGTGAGAGAAAGCAGAAGACAAAACTGCAGGTAGTCTTTTACAAGTTATGCTTTTTAAAACAGCAATAAGAGTAGAAAATAAAATATAAATGGTATCTTTGGGTGGTGGAACAACAGATGATTCGTTTAGTTCTTTCTCAATTTCTTTTTGAGAATCACATTTTTGCAATTATTATTATAGAAAAAATAAACTGTATTTATTAAAAAGAATTGGAGATGTGAAAAGGCCAGGGACAGGTCCACATACTGGACCATAAATCCAACAAGTAAGTGTATGCCTGTGATCTGATGTCAGGGATTCTTGCTGTCACATGGGTCTGTGGGCAGTGGTGTGATCCTCTCGAGGAGCCTAGGCCAAGAATGTGAACAAAGCTGAGGTGAGTGTGCTGCCTGGAAAGCACATGAGAGCAAGGAAAACCAGAGCTCAAGACCCCTGGGAGAGTGTGAGAAGCAACGGTGGCCATTGCCTACTATAATACTGCCGTGGGGACCATAGTACGTTTGTCGGAGAGAGAACGTGGGACATAAGGGCTTTGGCCATGTGAGAATGCGCTGAAAGAACCTGGGAAATTGAAGAGAAAACTAAGAATCACACACACACACACACACACACACACACACACACCCCGCTTGCTACTTAGAATTAGGGATTTCACCAAGCTCCCAAACATTCCAGTGTTTCTTGAAGCAGTTTGGGTGGTGTATGGTCATAGATTATTTTTTTAAGCTTTTCCTCCTGCAGTTGTCTTTTGGTCTTTCTGAGAAAACCAAAGATAAAGTCTTAATTTGATGCTGGGATAGTTGAATACCTATAACTCTTGCTCATCACCCTTCCATCCAAAGAGGAACAACCCTCAGGCTCAGAACCTTTAATGATGCAGGTGGTATACGGATATTGCAAAGTCACCAGGAAGGAGAGTAAGTAAAGTTTGGTGAACACTGAGCTGAGCTAACCCAAAACCTTGGGCATCAGGCACACAAAGGGTTGGAAGGACAGGTGGGCTGACTGTAAGGTAACCACCTGGGTAAAGCCAGATCAAGCCAGTGCTCCCTGTGCTAAGCCAAGGACTCTTTCCTACTGTCTTACTTACTTTGCTCTCACTGCTGAAACCAAATACTTGACTCCCAAGGTTAAAAGGGAAAAGGTTTGCTTAGCTCGCAGTTTATAGTGGTTTCAGTCTATAATCAGCTGCCTCTAAGGCAGTGTGCCGTGACAGACAGGCATCACAGAGGAGAAGCAGTTTGTGGCAGGCAGAAGGTAGCAAAGCAAGCAGGGGATGTTAACAGCTTCTTTCTGTCCCTTATACCTTACGCAGGCTACTTAGGCCGGATAGCACTCAACACCCTTAGTGCTAGTGCGCTCCATTCTAGCATTGCGCCAAATATCGATCCCAGCGTCACACGCTCTAGAGCCAGCTGCCGCTGGAAAGGCCCCACCTATGAGCATGTGAGGCTTTGAGGGGGTAGCTGACCCCTACCTTCTGCGCAGTCTCCTGCAGGTCGGTATTTCTGCACCTTGCCCCCAAGCTGAAGACTTGGTCCTATGCAGTTCATTGCTGCCATTGCGCTCTCTCATTTGATTTTATTTACATCTGTTTGTGTTTTTTGTGGGTGGAGTGCATTGGAGAGGACATGGGATCATGCTATCAGCATAACTAAAATTGTTTTTAGTTTGCCTCTACATTTTCCTCAACCTTCAGCTTTTCCTAAAGGCCAGCATCCTTTGCACCCTTCCTTAGGGGCTTCCTGGGTGTTGGGCTTTATCTATTTACATATAAAACAGGCTTTTCCTTAGATTTTGTTTTTCAAATATAATCTCGCCAGAAAGTCGCTGGCATCACCATATGAGAGTCTTCAGATGCCTCCCAATTGGAGTTTTTGTGCTTGTGTAGTCAGAATTTCCCCCCAAGAATCCCAGGCTCTGGGTTCATCCTTCAGCTCCTGCCTGGGCCACTAAGTAGCTGAGAGACCCTGTGCAAGTCACTTAGGCCGCTAAGTAGCTGAGGAACCCTGTGCAAGTCACTTAACCTCGCTAAGCAACAAGAGCACTGCCCTACTTACTTTCCTGGGTCACAATGAGGCCATAACAGAAACATTTTGCAGAGAGCATAATGCACCGCACGATGTAGTGCGTTACTCAGACCCTGTTTTTCTTTTGCTTTTTGCATCAAGGAGAATGCCATTCCTAATGCGAAGGGTTCAACCAGCATCACTGCAAAGAGAAGCAGCATTCAAAGTAGGAGCCCAGGTAGAAAATGGTTCATTCTTTAAGGAGTTCAGCCCCTGGACACTTTAGAATCATCTAAACTATAGCCTGGGTCTGCAGGGCTGTGACACAATTACTAGGGAGCAGAATAGGTTCAATGGAGAGAGAACAGGGGGAAGGGGCTTTGGCCACCACCATTCTAACAAGCCATTAAAGGAACCTGGGAAATTTAGATTTTAAAAAGGCTAAGGATGCCACACACACCACTGCCTACTTAAAATCAGAGACTTCTCTAAGAACCTGAGGTTGTAGAAGCATCCCCTGTCTACCTCAGGCACTGGGACATGCTGTAGGGTCTGTGCAGGAAGCTCACCACCTAGCAGCCACCTTGGAGACCGGCAGAAGGCCATAGAGTGGACATGGAGTACTAAGGCCCCTGCTCATATGGTTCCATACAAACTGTGTGCTGTGGGGCAAGGGGCTTTGTCTTGGCTTTCCCCTCCATAAAATGGAAATGGTATCTTGTTCACAGGCTTGCTGTAAAGTTGAGATAACTGCTGTGAAATTGTTCACACAAAGAGTGTCTTCAAAATACATTAATTTTGTTTTTTCTTTGTCTACCTTCCATATTCCTGTTTCTGATTCTACAAAGAAGGCTAGTTCCACACACAAAAAAATCAAAGATGGACTTATTATGTGATACAGTAATTCTACTTGTGGACATATACACAAATGAATTGAGAAGAGGGATTCTAGCAGATAATATCTGCTAGATATTCACCCGTGTTTAGGCAGCACTATTCAACCTAGCGAAGACAAAGGTGGGAGCACCCCCATACCCACCAGTGATGACAGGATGAACAACAACATAGGACTCAATGAAATATGGAATAAAAAAGAAATTCTGACAGGTAGTACAACTGGATGGACCTAGAACACATGGTACAGAGTGGGGTGAGCCAGTCACAAAGAACAAGTGCTGTCTGATTCCAACCTGAGGCATCGAGAGTAGTTAAGCTCATAAAGCAAAAGGGAGAATGTTGATCGCCAGGGGAGGGACAAAGAGAAAGACATGCACACTGCTCATCTAGAGTCCTGATGGTGGGGCCACGGCGTAAATAGTGGCACTGAAGAGTGCATCTGACAATGTTCAAAATGATAAGTGTTCTGCTGTATGTATTTGCTATTACAAAAAGCTGCTGATATGACAAAAAGATGCACTTTCATTTGATGTCATGACATCATTTGGGAAATACCGAAATGTGGAACCTTTAGAATAAAGAGAATATGGTCTTTTAATAACAGCAGTACAGGCTGCTTGAGTCCCCAGGCAAAGGAAAGAGTAGAAAATGATTCCATGGCTCACTGACAAGAGCAGAAAGAGACAGAGTGGGGGAGAGGGGTAGGAATCTGAGTGTGGCTCAGAAGTGCCTCAGAGTTCTGGGGCTGGGGTGGCCATGCAGGAGCTGAACTCCACACCAAGCCCCGGTGCATCAGCACAGACCCTTTCAAAGCCAGCTGTCCTTACCACCTTCCACACAGCAGGGGACCCGGGAGGCTCAGGCCCTGGGGACTGCCCAGAAGCAGGGCACTCCTGCTCCTCCTACCCTTCCTGGAGCAGCAGGAAGCCATGCTGGTGGCCAAAAGAGGAGCACAGGTGAGGGTCATGAAGCTCTACCACTGTAGAGGAGGGCACTGAACAGGCCTGCGGTCACAGAAGGAGCAAGGCTCGTTGCAGGTCCTTTCACCTGTCCTGAGTTCCACAGCCTTCAGGCTACTTCCTGTCAAATCCAATCCCCCAGTGACCCCATGGCCTGGGACCAGAGCTGGCCACCACAGCCCATTGGCCTCCTGAGCAGGCCAAAATGACGAAGTGTGTTTTTGTTGTTTGGCTCAATTTGGTTTGGTTTTTTGAGACAGCGTCTCACTGAACAGATTAGGCTGCCTTGCCTCTGCCCCCTGAGTGCTGGGATTACCAGCATGCACCACCACACCCAGCGTAATTAGGAATTCTAAATTCTTCTCTCTGGCACCCACACAGGCCCAGGGCATTTTAAATGGCTCACATTTTACATGGTGCCAAAGACACCCCCAAGCACACGGAAGGTCTCCAGGCTGGGCTGGCCTCACACAGGGAGATGAAACACACTGGCTGCCTTTTCCAGGAATCAGGCTGTCTAGCTGCTGGGACCCAAGACTCCTGTCCCAGGACCTACTCTCCTGCCAGCTGGCTATAAAACCACTGACATGTTTGACCTCCAGTGCCCATACAGTAGTCAGTCTTTTCCCCACTCCTGAGACCTCTGCAGACAGGGAATCACTCTCCTCCGTTCCGTAGACATCGGTTACATCTCTCTTGTGAAGACAGTGAACCAGGCCCTACAAAGGGTAATGAGAGGGGGGAAAACAGATCCTGTCTTGGGAGTGGATTCATTCCCTGGGGCCTCTTAACAAGGCACCACAAACCCAGTGGCTTTAGGACAGGAATTCACCCTGTCTCAGTCCTGGAGGCCTTGGCAGGACTGTTTCCTCAGAGCAGACTCTGAGAGACCATCCGCTCCCGGCCTCTCTCCGAGCTGTGGTGGCTGCCAGCAATTCTTGACTTGTAGATGCATCACTCCAATCTCTGCCTTCTCTCATGGTCATCCTCCCTGTGTGCGTCTGGTACTCACTTTGTCTCTTCAGTCACTGGATTAGGGCCCACCCTCTTGCAGCATGTCCTCATTTTAACTAGATGCAAATCCACAAAGACAGTACTCCAAATAAGGTCACATTCACAGGGAGTTGGGATTTCTATGTATCTTTCGGAGGCCACAGTTCAACACAGATAGATTCCAAAAGTAGGAATGGAAACAGTGTAGCAAAAAGAAAAGCCGGCAGCTGCTTGGGAGGAAACAGGAGGATTGCCACAAATGGGAGACCTGCCTGGGCTTCACACTGAGTTCAGAGTTCCAGGACAGCCTAAACTACAAAGCAATGGATGCAAAGGCAATACTAAAAGAAAAAAAAAAAATTCAATGCCTGTTAGGATTTGTGTCTAGGTGTCCCCCTAAAACCTCATGCAGTCTAGAGACTGTGATTGATTATTACGGATGTGAGTGCTGTGCCTGCCCAGAGGCAGCTAATTGGAGGGAAGAGAGGCTAGCTAATTGCTTGAGCTGCTACCCTGAGAGGTTGCTCCACGTGCCATTCTGCTTTGGAGCCAGCTGAGCAAGGACTGAACCCCTTGAGTGTCGGGTATTTGTCCCAGCAACAAGAGAAGAGCAACTAAGACAAGCCCAATAGAGTTGGGCTTTTTTAACCTTTCAGAACCTCCATGTATGCAACTATAAAATGGGATAACATTGTACTCTTACTGCCTTGCCAGGTGCAATGTATGCAAAGGCAAGAGGTAAATAATAAGCAGGTAGTACGTAATGACTAACATTGTTGTAGCTATTGTTATGGTTGTTGTTGATATTTTTAACTGAATGCCAAGGCACAAGAAAATGATTTAGCATAAGAATATACCCTGGAGTAAGACTACACCACATGATGGGAAACACGATTACTTGAATGGAAAAGATAACATTTGAAACAGGATATGAAAAGATGGACAGGATTTTGACAGGTAGAGCTGGCAGAGGAGGGAATTCCAGGAAGTGAGAGTTACAGAAACGGGCCTTGGCTGCAGGAAAGGCCCCTGAGCACCCCTGGAGACGAGCTGTGATTTCCATTTGGCTAGACTTGGGGAAATGAATAAAGAGTAATGGTGATTGAGATTGTAACAGAGCATTTGGACCATAGAGCATGAGGAGTTTGCATTTAATTCACAGGCAATGGGGGAGCCAATGAATGGTTTTTGGAAGGACTGACACAATTAAACCTGCATTTAAGAAAATTAACCTGGATGCACTGTGCAGGATGGGAGGGCTCTGCAGTGTCCAGAGCAGGGTGGGACCAGGGCCTGAAGCCCAGGCCTAAGGCTGAAGGCAGATTGTGCAAAACTCCCTGGACTCAAGCTTGTCACCTTGTACCTTTTCTGGCTGCAGCCATGTCACTCAAGGGGGAGGGGTGTCTGGCAGGGGCTGGGAGATTTTCAAGACCCTTCCAGTGCCTGAGGTTTCTCAGCTTACAGAACTCCAGCAGAATGTGTGAGCTGCATTCACAGGGCATCTTGGGTCCAGAGGGGATCTTTTGCTCCCCTCCCTGGCCTCTCTGGGAGACCAGGAACATTCCAGATCTCTGGGCTTTGGGGAGACAAGCCTGGTCAGGCTGCTGAGCAGTCTTAATTGTTCTGCATTAACTTAACTTTCACCTCAATCTTACTTTAGAATTTTGTGAATATTTATGAGCGAGCTCTTGCTTAATGAGGAGGGGAGCAGAGACATTAATGAGCTTTCTTTCCCAGTTGGATTTGGAGATTTTTCTTTCTTTCATTTTTCTTCATATCTCTAATCTAAATTCCAGCTACAGTCTTTGTACCTCTCGGTTCCTCCGATGGGAGACTGGCCACTGTCATTTTGCACTTCTGTGTGTAGGCAGGATCTAAGTACATGACGCAAAAGCTGAAGCAGTGCACACTCAAGACTTGAGCGTGGTGGGGGGTGTGCACATACGAGGAGACAGTGTGTGCACACATGGCCACACATGGGATGCGTACATGGCCTCACATATGAGCTCACATCTACGCAGGCTGGCCAGGCTGGTTCAGAGGTGAGCTGGAAGCCACTGCTCTCTGAGAAATGCCATGGAAAATACACAGGGTTAAACCTCTATCTACTCATCCGGGCCTCCTGTGCTTCCAGCAGAGAACCAGTGTTCCAAGCTGGTTGGCTCCTGCTGCTGGGAGCCAGTGCAAGACTGAGCAGGCAGGGCCCAAGCGACCCTCAGACCCCTCGAGGCAGGGAGAGTGCTCATGCAGCCAGCCCAGGGCTTCAAGCAGAAGGGGCGCCACAGGGGCCACAGCCAGCCCTCTGCACTTGGGATGCTTGGGGAACGCCCACCATCCTCACATGGACCCCCCATCAGCAGAGGGCTGCAGAGAAGCCTGGAAATTGTCTAATTGATAAATCCATAAAAAGTACAGTTGAGGAGGCTCTCAAAAAGTTGAAAAATCTCTCTGTGGAGATAGGTCGTGTCTCCGAGGCCTCCCCGGCCCCCAGACTTCAGCCACAGGGGCCTCTGCAGCCCTTTCCGTCTGGCACCCATCTGCTTTTAGTCTCTGTTGTGACATCAGTCACAGCGCACTGCACCTTGGTGCACATTTGGCCAAAGCCCAAGGGAATTCATCCTCAAGGACTTTTGCAGGGTGGGGAGGGCAGGGGCTCCATGCAGGCAGATTCTCTTCCACCACCACCACCGCCACCCCCAGTTCTGGCCGAGGCCACCCTCCATCCTGCTCCCTTCCCCGCCCACTGCATCTTGTGTAGCAGCCTCACCGTCAAAATCCACCAGTGCAGAGGAGAGGTTTGTGAAGCCCAGCCCTGGACCTGGCTGGCAAGATAGTTGCCTCATAACTGCGTGTGCGAGTGGGTGTGTGTGCACATCTCTGAAAGGCCGTGAACAGCCAGCCCTAATATGAGTATCAGATGCTAAAGAGCTAACCAGAAGATCAAAAGCAAAGATGGGTTTTGTGGAACATAAGTCCAGCTCTGGCTCTTCACGGGCACACGTCACTGGTTATGGCTGGTCACGTGCACAAGCACATCGTTGGCATTATGGATCACAAAGCCCCTTACAGACTTCACTTGATAGCAGTGGTGACTTCTGTCTCCCTGGACTCAGGTTTCTGGGCTCGTGTTTCTTTATAATCTGCTTCCAACTTCTTTTCCCATAAAGTGTAGATTTGTTAGCAACTAGGCATGTTTTTCATTGATAATATTTTTCAAAGAACAGAAAAAAATATGGATGTGGAGTGGGTGAAATTAATCATAGTCTCATCACCCAAATCCACTACTGTAGACATCATGGGTTTTTATGTTTGTCTTAAACCATTTCTCCTTTGCATAATTTCATTAGCCAGCTCACTAGGTGTAAATCTTTTGGGTCAGCCGTCAGTTTGTACTGCAGTAAAAAATGCTGTGTTGAAACTTTTTATGCATTTACTTCTGCATGACACTTAGGTGAAATTATTGGGCTATTTTGGTCTTGGATGCCTCTTAATGAATCTTGCCAACTCACTTTCCCAGAAGAGTTGTGCCAACTGGCAGTGAATGAAAATTCTCAGTTTGGTACCTTGTCGCCAGGACTCGTTTCGTATTTTTTGCCCTAGTTTTACTAATTTGATCGACTAAAATGAGAGTACTTCCTTGCTACTTTAATTCACATAGCACACAGTAACATTAGATATTTTTCCATGTATTTACTAGCTGCTAGTAGTGTGTACCACATTCAGAAGCTAGGAGAAAACATTGACTTATACTTGACAGTATGTGTACAGCTATGCGGGGAACCCGATTTGCATATATATGACTGTGGTAGCCACGGGGCGTATCTTAGTGAGCGTGCATTCCTGTCTGGAGGTGCTGGTCATGCAGTTGTGATGTGGGGTGTTTCCACTTCTGTGGGAAAAGGGAGGTGGAGAGAAGTTAAGCTCTGGAATCATTCAGACCTAAGCTCTGTTTTACCATGTAAGTAATTGTATGAATCAGGGAAAGTTACTTTCATTTCTGTTCAGGTCTTTATTTGCTCAGTTGTAAAATGACTGAGGATAATACCTAGGACACAGAATAGTTGAGAATATTATATGAATGATGAGAGCCACTAGAAACCCCCTTTGTCTCCTAGGAGTAGCTGCTGGCAGGAAAACTAGGGCTGGGCAGCTTCCCAAGGAGGAAGTTTTTTTGCATATAGTAACATTCATGAAAACTCAGAAATTCCTTCTTCTGTTCTTGTGCCCTCTGAGTAGAGGGTTTGGGAACTTTGGACATGATGTTTTGAAGACCTCCAGAGCTGGGCAGGAGAGCAGTAACAACAGGTTGAATGCAGTGATATTACAATAGAGAGAAAGAACTCTCACTACAGAATTGGGTTCCATTCTGAATATAGAAGAAGTGAGAGTGTGTAGCCAAGGAGCAGAGTGGGGTGTGGCATCAGTAGATGAGTAATTACAAGGAAGAGATAGTGGGCAAGGGAGGGGGACTCTGGCGAAATCGACCTAACGGAACTCTTGCTGACATCACCTAGAGGACAGCAGGGGCGAGGAGTGATCAGTCATTGAGGGTGATCAAAAGCAAGTCAAGATTCTTTCTAAAATGGAACAATGCAGAGACATGCAAGTGCACTTGGAGGCATGGCTGGAAGAGGACTCAAAGAAGCCAACTGAAGTTGAATTGAGGAGCGATGGTCATGTGGAGGGCAACCCCTGAACACAAATGGGGAGAAGAAAGAAGGGGAGAGCAAGAGGATCACTGCGCTGTTCGAAATGAAATGTACAAAGAGCCAGAGGGATTGGTGGGGGCCCAGACTGAAAGTGGTGCACAGCAGGCAGGACTCAGTTTTCCTGGATGCCACCTGACAATCTATCCACCCCCATAGATTCTAGACCAGGCTCTGTTGCCAAGACATGGGGATAAAGGCAAGTCATTTTCCCATCTGGAATTTCATTGTCCCTTCTATCAAAGAGAGAAGGTGCTGTAGTCAGTGTTTGTAAGGAAGACAGTACAATACAGGTCACATAATTTACAGCACTGTTTTATAACAGTCACCCAAAGAGTCAAGTTCAAAATTATATGAGAGGCACCAGGCCCAGCTCTTGAGACCTCCTCTGGCCTGCTGCCAGCACAGCCTACCATCACCTACCATCATCCAGTGCCAGACCCACCAGATGAGACCTCCTCTGCCCCACAGCCAGGGCAGCCTATCCAGCACCAGGCCCACCAGGTTAGTGAGGCCCCTCTCCCCCAGCCTACAAGCAGTTCAACCAACCCAGCAGCCCGGACTGAATGAACAACCCACGGGCACGCAGTTCTGCACCAAAGATCACAGCTACTCAGAATGATACAGACAAGGAGCAAAATGCAACTTCAGGTCCTGAGCCCACCTGTAACAAATACAGGAGACACTACTATACAAAAAAATAGGAATCATGCAGCTGAAATCTCTGACTTCGTAGCATCAGAAGTAAACAAACAAATGCAGAAATGTGTAGAGGAACTAGGATTGGAGGTAGGCTCTGAAGTTAAAAAGGAAATCTTTGAATTGCTAGAGACTGAAGTTAAAAAGAAGCTGCAGAAAAACATAGAGGGAATCAGATCAGAAATAATCTCTGAAGTTGAAAAGTCATCTCTAAATTAATAGCATCTGAAGTAGAACAACTGTAGAAAGGTAGAGAGGAAATGAGGGCAGAAATAACCTCTGAAATAGAAAAAGAAAGGATAACTATAATGGAAGACTTAATAAATGCATCTAAAGAAGACACTGATAAAAAATTAGAGGAGATTAGAAGAATGATGGAACCCATGAATGAGCAAAATAGGAAAGAAATAGACCACATGAAACAGGTTCAAAGAGATATACAGGAAAATAAAATCTCAATCACAAGCTGGCAACACCGTATGAATGAAAGTGAAGATAGGATTTCAGATCTTGAAGAAAAAGTCACAGGTAGTGAAAAGGTAAGAAAGGATCTCTTACAAACAGCCAGGATGAACATATTTGATGATGAACATATGTAATACAACCATTGTTAAATTTTTCTTGTTTTGAAAATCCTGTACTATATGTATTTTTGCTTGTTACTGTTTTACTATCTTTGTTTCTGCTATATTAACTCTTTAAAATAAAAATAAAAAACAACAACAACAACAAAAAAAAACCAACCAGGATGCAGGAAAAAGTAATTCAACATCTGCAAGGTGATGCAAAAATGAACAACGTGAGATTAATAGGACAATGAAAAAGAAGGAATCAATACAAATGATACAAAAAGAATATGGACAGAAGTAATAGCAGAAAACTTCCCAAAGATGAGACAACAATTGGATATTCAGTAACTGAAGCATACAGAACTCCAAATAACATCAACCCAACTAAAAACACACTCAGACATAATAGTCAAGATCCCAGAAATCCAGCAGAAGAATAACATACTAAAAACCACTAGAGAAAAGAAACATTACATTTAAAACCCATCAGAATAACAACATATTTCTCTTCACAAACCATGAAGTCAAGAAGAGCATAGAGCAGAGTGCTTCAAGTCCTCCATGAAAACAAATTCCAGCCCAGATGGCTATACCCTGTAAAACTCTCAAATATGAGGGAGAAATGAAATACTTCTATGACAAGGAACAACTAAAGAATTTCATGATGTTAAAGCCAACCCTACACAGACTACTTAAAAATACTTTTGAGGGAGACCAAAATGACCTGATCTATACAAATGAGTCCAGAAAGAACCCAGCAAATAGGGCAAGCAATTAAACAGGAGATAAAGGAATAAACAGTAATAAGTAAAAGACATGTCAATCATAAATCAATACATTTCAATTATAACTATCAATGTAAATGGACTCAATTCACCAATTAAAAGAAATAGGCTGGCAGAGTGCATTAGGAAGCAAAATCCAACAATATGGTGTATACAAGAAACACACTGAACTTGTAAAGAAACTCATAGGCTAAAAGTGAAAGGATGGAAAGCAATACTACATGCCCTAGCATCTGAAAACAAAGCAGGGGTAGCAATCCTCTTTGCAGACAGTCTAAACTTCAAACCAAGACTGATCAAACGAAATAAAGAAGGCCACTACATACTGGTTAGGAGAGAAATTCAAAATGAAGAGGTAACACTCATAAATATGTATACACCAAACATGGGAGCACCAAGTTATATAAGACAAATCTTAATGGACATGAAAAATCTAATATCCAATACCACAATCCTAACAGAAGACCTTAATACTCCTTTATCCCAGAAAGATAGGTGAAGCAGACAAAAAATTAGCAAAGAAGCAGCAGAAATGAACCAGATCTTGGAACAACTGGACTTAGTGGACATACACAGAGTGTTCCACCCAACCACTTCGGAATACACATTTTTTCAGCTGAACATGGGATATTTTCCAAAACTGACCACATACTAGTGCACAGGTCATACTCAACTATATGCAAGAAAACAGAAATTATACCATGTATATTATCTGACCACAATGCAATGAAACTGGAAATTAATGTCAAAAGAAATCACAAGAACCCCAGAAATACATGAAAATTAAACAACACCATTCTCAGCAACCAGTGGGTTACAGATGAAATTAAACAATATTTACACTTTAATGAAAATTCAAACACAACCAGAATTTATGGGATGCAATGAAAGCAGTTCTTAGAAGGAAATTTATAGCTCTGAACTCACACATCAAGAAAACAGAATGAGAACAAATAAATACTCTTACACAGCACCTAAACCAACTAGAAATGAAAGAGCAAACGAAACCCAAAACCGAAAGATGGGAGGAAATTATAAAGATTATAGCCGAAATTAACTCAATCAAGACAAAGAAAACAATAAAAACAATAAATGAATCAAAAAGCTGGTTCTTTGAAAGATTAAATAAAATTGATAAGCCCCTAGCTAACCTCATCAAAAAGAGGAAAGAAAGGACTCAAATTCAAGCAATAAGGAATGAAAAGGGTGAAATTACTACAGACCCTGCAGAGATTCAGAGGTTCACTAATAGCTACTTTGAGAATCTTTACTCTCAGAGAACAGAAGACACAGATGAAATAGACAGATTCCTAGAAGGGTACAAACTACCAAAACTGAATCAAGAAGATATAAGAACTCTCAATAAGCCAATAACAGTCAATGAAATACAAAATGTAATAAAAGGCTACTGACAAAGTAAAGTCCAGGTCCTGATGGATTCATAGCTGAATTCTACAAGACATTTACAGAAGATATAATCCCAATACTCCTCAAACTCTTCAATGAATTTGAAAAGGAAACAATCCTTCCAAAATCATTCCTAGAGGCAAGTATTACTCTGATACCAAAACCAGAGAGAGATGCAACTAAAAAAAGAGAACTGGAGGCCAATTTCTCTCATGAACATAGATGCAAAACTCTTCAATAAAATCCTAGCCAATAGAATACAGCAAATCATAAAGAAGATTATACACCATGACCAGGTAGAATTCATCCCAGGAATGCAAGGATGGCTCAATATATGCAAATCTATCAATGTAATACACTATGTTAATAGAGCCAAAGCCAAAAACCACATGATCATCTCAATTGACGCAGAAAAGGCTTTTGACAAAGTCCAACACTCATTCATGTTCAAAGTACTACAGAAAATAGGAATAGAGAGCCTCTACCTCAATCTAGTAAAAACCATCTATGACAATCCAATGGCCAACATAATTTCTAGATGGGGAAAAGCTGAAGTCTTTTACTCTCAGATCTGATACAAGACAAAGATGTCCCCTATCGCCACTCCTATTCAATATAGTTCTGGAATCATTAGCTGCAGCTATTAGACAAGAGACAGAAATAAAAGGAATAAGAATAGGTAAAAAAAGAAGTTAAACTATCACTATTTGCAGATGACATGATAATCTACTTAGAAAACCCAAAGAACTCCACCAAGAAGCTACTAGAGTTAATATACCAATTCAATAGCATAGCAAGG
>PVKN010014895.1:0-18839 GCA_004027915.1 Capromys pilorides
AAAAAAAAAAAAAAAGTACAGGTTCTTGGAGTAGGTATTGATGATCTTCTGGATTTCTGCAGCACCTGTTGTGATGTACTCTTTTTATTCCTAATTGCGTGGATTTGAGTCTTTCCTTTTTTTGATAAAGTTGGCTAAGGGTTTTTCTATTTAATCTTTCAAAGAATTTTTTCTTTTCTTTTCTTTTCTTTTCTTTTCTTTTCTTTTCTTTTCTTTTCTCCTGTTTTCAGCCTTCTGAGTGCTGGGATTACAAGCACATGCCACCATGCACCCTGTCTCAGTGTGCCCCAGAGGCAGGGCCAGCATGACAAGCCAGAGATCAAACCCAGCCAGTGTGCTCTGACTAAGCAGGCATTATAGTCTGTTGAGCTATCTGGCTGGCCCAATTTTTTTTTTTTTCATTGATGGTTGATTTTTCCATAAAATATTTAAATTTTGTTGTCAGATCTTACTGATTTTCATTTGTATTATGCTCAGGAAGACATTTTCTACTCTAGCATAATTTTTGTAAGGTAGAATCTTACTATCTTGTTCCACCTGGTATTGAATTTTTGGGTTCAGGCCATCCTTATACCTCAGCCTTCTAAGTAGGACCTTAGGCATGTGCCACCACTCCTGGTCAAGTTTTTTGTTTGTTTGTTAAGGCTACCCTTGAACTCACTACATAGTCCAGGCTGGTCTTGAACTTGAAGCAGTCCTCCTGCCTCAGGCCACCCCAATGCTGGGATTATAGGTGTACACAAGTGTACCCCCAAAAATTATTTTTTAACTTAAATTTTGTATATTTGTGTGTTTCTACACATGCATGCACACATTTCATTCTGATGTTCTCTTTCCCATTAATCCCTTTGCTTATTTTTAATTATTCAACTTCTAAGGTTGGACCCATGAAATTGCCACCTTTGTGTTAATAAATTGTTGACCATTAACAGTCCTATATAAGCCTATACATTTAGTAAAGCTTTCTGTTATTGCAGGTGAGGTGAAACAGTCCTGTAATTCAGCATTCTGGGAGGCTAAGGGGGGAAGATTACAAGTTTGAACCCACTTTATGTAATTTAGTGAGTTAGTAAGATACTGTCTGAAAATAGAACATAAAAAAGGTCTGGGGATGTAGTTAGTACAAACATCTGAGTATAATTCCCAGTACCACCAAAACAAACAGCCCTTTTATTACCAGGATTTCCAGCACACATGAACATAGAGTATTATGCTAAATACCCATGGACTTGTCACCTAGCTTCAGTATTGTCAACATTTAGCCAATCTTATTTCAGTTATTCCCACTTTTTAAAGCTTCTGCAATATTTAATAGCAAATCATATTTTTTATTTTAATACTCTTTGCTCAAGTTCCTACTCTGTTTTATATTTATAGAAATTGTTTTTGAATGACCCTAATGAATCTCTACAGAAAAGCTTCAATATCAATACTCCTTACATGCCCAGATAAGACTGTGGTTTCAAAAAATGATCTGACCAGGCATGGTAGTACCTGATTATAGTCCTAGCTATTCAGTAGGTTGAGGCAGGAAGATTACTGGGAGTCCAGCCTGGGCAAATTAGCAAGATCCTATCTCAGAATTTTAAAAAGGGCTAGGACTGTAACTCAATGCAAAGGCTCTGAATCCATGAAAAAAAGATAATCTTAGATTGAAAATAAAGGAAAACTAGACTCAGGCTATTGCTTTTTGAACATTGTGTTTCAAGTAACCAACTCTGTTCCTTTCAGAATTATAGCATTCAGCCGGCCTGTGAGATATGAAGACGTGGAGCTCAAGGTGGCAAAAGTATTTGGGCAACCTCTTAATCTACATTACATGAACAATGAGGTGAGAGAGATACATGGTGCATAGTAATAGGAATTTGAGGGAGTCGGGTTGGTGGGCAAGGCAGAAAACTTGGCAGCATATGGCCCTTTGGCAGTCATGTTCTTACAGTGTAGTTTTATTTGTTAAAGAATTAAATTTTTCTTTTTAGTTTAGAGCAAAGTATAATGCCATCTGCCTGTACTCAGCTGTTTAGGAGGATGAGACAGGAGGACCACAAGTTTGAAGCCACCTCACGCAGCTCAACAAGAATCTGTCTCAAAAATTAAAATTAAGAAGGGCTAAGAATTTCAGTTGTAGAAGAGCCCCCAGATTTATTCTTTATTTTTTTTTTTTCATCTTTTTGAAACAGAATGTCACTGTGCAAGTCAGGCTGGCCTTGTACGCACTATGTGGCCCAGTCTGGCCATAAACTCACAGCAATCCTCCTGCCTCTGCCTCCTGGGGTGTGTTACTGCCTGGCCCCTAGTTCATTCTTACAAAGCAAACAAACAAAAATGAAATGAAAAGAGCTAGTGGTGTAACTCCTTGGTAGAGTGTAGGTAGGCCCTTGATTTGATCCTTGGCATCCTTCTTAGTTAAGGGCTGAACCCTGCAGATGCTGAGAGCCCCTTTCAGTGAGACACAGCTGCAACTAAATAAACTATCAGTATACTTTGGGCTTTTAAATAAATCTTAGAAATATAGCATTTTTAAAAAATAAATCATCCAGGCTGAGGAGATAGCTCAGTTGAATAAGTGCTTGCCAGGCACAAGGGCCTGAGTTCAATCCCCAGTTCCAGGGGGAAAAAGAATCATTAACTCTGAAGTTAATTGTTATACTTTTTTCTTGTTGGTGATGCAAAATACTCGACACTCAAAAGTTAAGGGAGGAAATGTTTATTTAGCTCACAGTTTGTAGAGGTTTATGTCCATGCTTAGCTGGCTCCAGGGCACGTTGGCATGGAGCTGGTCAGTCCATGGCAAGCAGAAGGTAGCAAAGCAAGCAAGGGAGAGGACACGTGTCTTTCTGTCCCTCATGTATCCAGGCCACCAGGGTTAGGGTGGTACCAACCATACAGTGGACTGATTTAGTAATCACACACCTTTAATCTCAGCATCACATACCCTAGATCCAGCCACCTCGGAAAAAAGGCCCACCTATGGACTGTAGGATGCTTTGAGGGGATGTCTAGACCCACACTGTAGCAATAATAATGCAAGTGTAAATATTTTGAGATACGTAAACTAACCAGCCATGGTGGTGCACACTATTGTCCTAGCACTCTGGGAGGCTCAGACAGGAGGAGCATAATAGCTCAGCCTAGACAGTTTAGCAACCTAAACAGATCTTGTCTCAAAATATTTTTTAAAAAGGGCTGAGTGTGTAGCTAAGTGTGGGGGCCTTGGATTCAAACCCCAGTACCACCCTTACCAAAAAAATTTCCAGATTCCGTACCATACTAATATCAGTAATATTTATTTATTTATTTATTTTTCATTTTTTGAGACAGGATCTTGCTGTGTAGTTCAAGCTGGCCTTGAACTCACTATATAATGCAACCCTCCTCCTGTCTCAGCCTCCCAAGTGCTGGGATTATAAGTGTGTACCACCATGCCCAGCCCAACTTACTTTTTTTTTGCCTTGCTGGGAATTGAACTCAGGACCCTGCACTTGCCAGGCAAGCACTTATTCTATTGAGCTATCTTCCCTGGCCTCTTGGCTTGCATTTTTTAATTTAAAATCTTCCACGTCCTTTCTTTTCTTTGTCCTTTATTTAAAGTCTGCTATACTAGGATTTGAGAAGCTCAAGTAAAAACTAATGAGGTTTTATTTAATTTATATTTTTGTAATAGGCTTTGTTGAGATGCATGCAGTTCACTTCTTTTTTTTATTTTTTTATTACTTTTAATTGGAAATAACAATATGATAGTTTCTAAACACACAGTTCACTTCTTAAGTACACAGTTCAGTGTTTTTCAGTGTGTTCATGGAGTTGTGCAGCCAACAGCAATAGCTAAGTCAGAACATTTTTATCACCCTAAAGAGAAACTGTACTGTTTAGTAGTCACTTCCTCTTCTTGCCTGAACTCTTGGCAGCCACCTGTTTTCTGTTTTTGATTTTCTTGTTCTGAATATTTTACATAAATGGGATCATATAATATGTGGCCTTTTGTTTCTGGCTTCTTTCGCTTGGCTTATATTTTCAAAGATCATCTATGTTGTCATATGTATCAAGATTTTATTACTCTTTATGGCTGAATAGTAAACATTCCATTGCATAGATGTATCACCTCACATGTATTCACTCATCTATGGATGAATGTTTCTAGTTTTTGGTGCTTATGGATAATGACATGATAAATATTCGTGTACAAGTTTTTATATATGTTTTAGTTCCTAAATATTTGAACAAGTTTTGCATATCTTTTCAGTTCTTAAATGTATAGTTAATAGTGCTAGGTTATGCGACAAATGTTAACTTCAGCTGTTCAGTTTTTTATAATGGCTGCACCATTGTTGATTGCTATCAGCATGGATGAGAGTTACAATTTCTCTACCATTCTTGCTGACACTTGCTATTTTGTCTTCTTTCTTTTTTCTACTTGTTTGCTTGTTTTTGGTGCTCGGGCCTTTTACATGCTAGGCGAGAGCTCTGCCACTGAACTACACACCCAGCCCCTTCTGTGTAAGTAGCAGTGCTACTGCCTGGAGAGTGGTCTGTCACTGTGGTTTTGTTGTGTTTCTCTAATGACTAGCAATGTTGATTATCTTTTCATATGCTTTTGTTTATTTTTTGTATGGGAAATCTAACTCAGGACCTTGTGCTTGCCAAGCAGGTACTTGCGCAATTGAGCTATCTCCCTGGCTATTTTTTATTTTGAGACAGGGTTTCACTAAGTTACCCAGGCTGTGATTGAATGCAGGCTCCTCCTCTTTCAGCCTCCTAGAATGCTAGAATTATTATTGTTCACTATTGCACCTGGCTTTTATCCATTTTAAAAATTGAAGTATTATTATTATTATTGTTATTATCATTACACAGTACAGGGAATTGAATCCAGGGTCTTCACACTGAGCTTAGTTTTTTCCAAGTTAACAATTATTTCAGTAATTTCTTTACCTCCTCCTGAAAAATAGGTCTTGCTTATTTGTATTTTGAATATCATCCATTTACCCATGAAAGAATTCTTTTGCTGTATTTATGATTTTCAAAACATTCTCCTCTCCCATGAGTAGTTATAAGGTTTGGTTTGTGCCAGGGAATGAACCCAGGTTTTACACATGCAAGAGCCCTATCAGTGAGCTCTATCTTTTTATTTTCATTTTGAGACTGTGTCTCACCAAACAAGGCTGGACTTTTAACTTTTTTTTTTTTTTTTTTTTTTAGGGAAGGGTCTACAGGGTGTTCAGGGACTCACTAGATTGGACTCATGGTGATCCACCTGTTTACAGCCTCCCTAGAGCTGGGATTATAGGCCCTGCACCACCACGCCCAGTCTCAATTGCCATCTCAGCATGCCCCAGGGGTAGGGCTGACCCCTGCACCTGCTTGCAGGCACTTTAATCCTCTGAGCTATGTGGCTGGCCCTGGACTTTAACTTTTAATTCTATCTCAGCCTCCCAAGTAGCTGGGATTGTGGACATATCCCACCATGCCCAACTAAATTTTGTTTTATTTCACTATTTTTCTTTATTTGTTCATTTATTTTTTGATACTAAGGATCAAACATAGGCCTTGT
This sequence comes from Capromys pilorides, assembly GCA_004027915.1. Classification (NCBI taxonomy): domain Eukaryota; kingdom Metazoa; phylum Chordata; class Mammalia; order Rodentia; family Capromyidae; genus Capromys; species Capromys pilorides. The sequence continues at coordinate 5,552 of PVKN010014895.1, forward strand.
AACCACTAAGCTGCATTCCCAGACCTTTTCTTTGAATTTTATTTCAAGACAATGTGGTCTCAAACTGCATCCTCCTGCCTCATTTTCCCAAGTAGCTGGTATTACAGTTGTGTGCCACCAGCCCAGCTGAAATTTAATTTAGTTATTAATTTTGAAGCAGTGTCTTGTTATGTAACCCAGGCTGGCCTCAAACTTGGCAGTGATCTTCCTTTCTCAGGGTCTCAACTGCTGGGATTACAGGCATGTACCACCACAGTGGCACTGAAATTTTATTTCAAATACTATTCTTACTATTTGTTTTTCCTAGTTTAGGGTTTAGAATTCTCTCATCTCATTATGTTGCAAAGTAGAAACTGAATTAATTTGGACTTTGGCTTTTTTTTTTTTATTTTAATAAAAAATGTATAAGAACCAAGCATGGTGGCATATGCCTATAATCCCAGCACTTGGGAAGCTGAGGCAGGAGGATTGCTGTGAGTTTGAGGCCAGCTTGTACTACATAGTGAGACCGAGACTCTGTCTCCATTATATGTTTGATCTGACGTTTGTTAGGTCCTAGGAAAGTATACTTTCACATCCTATATTTTATTCTATTTTATTTTTGTATGCTTTAATACTGTCTACTCATAACATCTTCTGTTTTTACAGTGAGTGATACTCTGTCCTCAAGGACTTTCTCTTTAATAATTCAGTAGAATGAAAATAGAGGAGATAGTTTTCAGGTTCTAGTAACTGATGTTTTATTATTAAACATTACAGTAGTAAACCTTGCCCTATGGTCTAAATTGAACTCTTATTTGAGTAAATTTTCTCCCTTGCCCATCCCCCTCCTCTCCCATGCCTTTCCTTCTTGTTCTTTTGAGGTTAGCAGAATTGGAGACAAGGGCAGGACATGATTAAACTGCTTACTTTGGAAAGAAGTCTGGGAGTTGTAGTTGTTTGGAATTTGATGCTTTAGAGCAGACAGTTTTAAGTGAGGAGCCTGTTCTCAGGAAATGTCTCAAACTAAGAAGATGAGTTACAGCAGTGGAGTGACAAAACACATTAAACTAAGTGGAAGGAGGTAGATGCAAGAGACTACGAATCTTTGAATTGAATATATATGATTTGTTGATTCCATTTATAATAAATGTCCAGAAAAGGCAGATCTATAGACAAAGTCGATTTGTGACTGCCTGAGGCTGGAGGTAGAAAGGGGTGGTTACTGTAAATGGGCCCAAGAAGAGGTAATTACAGGGCTGGGGAGATAGCTCAGCGATCTAAGTGCCTGTCTGGCAACCACAAGCACCTGGGTTTGATCCCTGGTACCGAATGCCATGCTGGCCCCAGAACCTAGCATGATAATTCACACCTATAATCCCAGCACTGTGGAGGCTGAGATGGGAGGTTCACTGTGAGTCTGAGCTTCATAGCGAGACCCTGTACCAAATAAATTAAATGAATAAATACTTAAAAGATTAAAAAAGAAGTGTTATAGCAGCAATGGCAGTCATTGAAAGTTCCAGCGTGATGAGTGCACAGCTCCATAAACTGACTAGAAATTATTGAGTTATACCTTACAGAAAAAACTCTATTTCAGCTAGATATCCAATAGTATCCGATGAAATTGTCTTTTTCCAAACTGAGTTTTTATTTTTTGCAAGCTGAAGCACTGAGTTTTGTGTTGCATGATTTCCTTTTTTCTCTGTCCTATGTTACAGCTCTCTATCTTGCTGAAAAACCAAGACGATCTTGATAAAGCAGTTGACATTTTGGACAGGAGCTCAAGCATGAAAAGCCTTAGGATATTGCTGCTGTCCCAGGACAGAAATGACGTAAGTAGTTGCTGTCCTGGCCTGGCAGCCAAAGACAGAGCTTCTTCCTTCAGGCCTGTTTTGCTTGCTCTTAGAATTCTGGGTCCCTCTGCCCCTGCCAGGGCGAGAGCCTAGTCGCAGCCCAGAGCACTGTCGATGGCCAGCATTTGCTTTCATTCTGCATTTGATTTCACTGAATACAAGATGTCAGTGTCAAAGTTACCACTGATGATTACTTGGCTAATAGTTTGGGAGGAAGGAAAGCACTTTATGATAAAGGAGAAATTATTTTTCTCTGTATTTATCTTCTTATATTTTGACCTCACCAAGAAAGATTTGATTAGTGCTGTGGTGCTGTTGAGCAGAGGCTGTCAAGGACAAGAGGCTGTCATACTTGGGGAACCCAACTCCCATAACCCAGCAGCCTTGCCTTCGGGACATGTGGAAAAGACAGATTGAAAAAGGTTATGGGGTGAAAGGCAGCTGCCTTTGCAAAGGCAGGCAATCTATGGAAGCTATCAAAAGAGAGAATTATCTCTAACACAAGTTCCTCTGCTTCTGCTTGTATGGTCCCTGGAGGTCTACTTTTCATAAGAATGCTTGTCTGATTCTACTGGGTTTTTGTTTTTGTTTCCTTTTTTTTTTTTTTTCCAATGTAGGGTCTTGCTTTGTAGTTCAGGCTGGCCTTGAATTCATTCTGTAGCCCAGGCTCATCTTGAACACATGGAGAACTTCCTGCCTCAGCTCATGAGTGCTGGGGCTACAGGCATGAACCACTATGCCTGACTAAGTCCATCTTTTTTTTTTTTTTTTTTTTTTAATTTTATTTATTTATTTATTTGTTTGCTTGTTGTGTTTGTTTGTTTCTTTATTTTTATTCATTTTGTGGCTGGCTCAGCCTGCCCTGGTGGTGGCACTGGCGCAGCATGTGGTGCCGGGGATCGAACTGCAGTCCCCGCAGTCGCCTGAGCCCTCCTAAGCAGGTGCTTTACATCACTGAACCATCTCGCCGGCCCTAACTCCATCTTTAATCAGTAGTTCCCATACCAGTTTTCTTCAGATGCATGTTTCTGTAGGTCTTGGGGCACTGTCTCTGTTCATTATACTTGGAGACATTAGATGTCCACAGCTGACCTGGCTGCATGAGAACTGTTTACCAGGAAAGCATCTAGGTGGAATGGTACTTACGCTGATCTTTTATTTTCTGAAGAGACTTGAGGGTCTGGACTGTCATCTGATTTCTGTTTAAATTACTTACCTGCTCCACGTAACCCTTTACTGTCTATTGTGTAAGACCCAAATTTAATCCAGCATGCAAGGCTCACAACTAACTGCTCCTGCTTTAGCCTCCCCTCTTTCCACATTCCTTAGCAACCCCCTTGTTCTTCTACAGTCTTCAACACGCTCCTCCTCATCTTTCCAGTCTTTAGCACACTCCCTCAGCTCTGCAGCCCATGGTTTTCCTCTCTGCTAGTCCATGGTTATCACTTTTTCTTAGAATCTTTTTTTTACTACAATTTGTTCAAAACTTTTTAAATACGTTCAACATTTTTGAGTGAGGCCATTTTTGAATATTCCTTTATTATTCTGTCAGTCATTGGATGTAGTCTGTACTCTACTTTGTAAGTTATATAGTAGTCCTTCTGGCTTTATATTTGTAATCTTCCAAAGGATTATAAGCTCCCCCAAACAGGAGCTAGATCATTGTTTTAGAGCCCCTTCTCCGTTTATTCACTAAATATAGCTAGTGAGCGCTTCTTGAATTGTTGACAAGAGTCATACACAAATCATTTTCAACAACCTTCTTTGAGCAAGTAACTGGAATTAGAGTTAGGTCTGATGATTACGGGACAAGGAGCTGTCACCTCTGGAGTGATTATGATCCCTGCAATTTCCTGCTTTTCTGATGCGAAATTACAGACAACTGGTTCCTTACTCCAGCGTTGCAATCATGGAAGTACACATGGCTGCAGGTGTTGTTGCAGTGCTCACAGCTGTTTGAAATATGGCCACTGAGATCTGACACGCATGGCATTGCCTGAGACAAATGCCACACTGATGCCTCTCTTTCTAAGTAGCTGTACTTTAAATGGAGTCAGTGTGAATTTTTTTCAAGTTTTTTTTTAAAGCAAGAGGGCTGTTTTACATAATTCTATTACTATAACATACCTTTCTAGTCTTTGGTCATATTGAATATGCACCTTATGTAAATGCTTTCCTGGTATTCATGCAATTTTCTAATTAATGTTTTCACTTAACATTGTCATTAAACAGGCATGGTGATGTAGCCTGTAATTCCAGCTACACAGAAGGCTGAAGCACGAGGACGACAAGTTCAAGCTGGTCTGGGCAACTTATTGAGACCCTGCCTCAAAATAATGAATGAAAAGGGCTGGCAGCATAGCTCTGCGATGAGCACTTCCCTAGCACATGGGGCACTGTGTTCAATCCAAAGTACCACACACAAAAAACCCTTTTCTCTGTAAATATATCTTCATCACTATAACTTACAGAGAGGCATAATTCTCTTGATTTTTCCCCCCTGCATTTCCTGTATTCTAGGCTGGCTTTGAACATTGTGTAGCTTAAGCTGGCCTCAAACTCATGATAGTCCTCCTGCCTCCCAAGTGCTGAAACTACATGTATGTACTACTATACCTCTATTCAGAATTTATTAAATAACCATATTTTGCTACTGTTGGTACACTTAAAATTACTTTCATTTTTTGCATTTGTAAAGATTTACATTTAGGCTGGGAATATAGCTCTGTGCTACTTACCTAATGTGTACAAAGCCCTGTGTTCAAGCCAAGTGCAGACAAAGATATGTATTTAAGACTAATGGTAGCAAAAGTGTCTTCCCTTCCTCAGCTAGATTGCAGACTTTTTTTTTTTTTTAAGACAGCGTCTTGGTTTGAGTCTATGCCCTTGAGCTCACTATGTAAAGAGTGGCCTCGAATGCCTGATCCTCCTGCCTCAGTCCCCTGAGTACTGGAATTACGTGTGTGCACCACCATATCTGGCATAGATATCAGGCTTCAAAATAAAGAGGAGAATCATGATGAAAAAAAAAAAGTGTGCCCTGGAATCCTCACTGATAGAATAGTACTTCTCTAACTGGGTAAAATACCAGTTTTATTCTTTTAATTTCCAAGCTATCATGAGCCAGTTTGTTTTTTAAAAAAACTTTGAAATCCATACACATACTGAGAGGTGAAATGGAAGAGTAAGCTAAACTCTTACGAAAGCCCAGTTTTAATTGTTGGCATCAGTAGACAGAGCCGCTCTGCTGAGCTACTGTAAAGTCTTTCAAGAGTTACTCTCCCCTCTGTGCTTCTGTTGGGGGGGGGGGGGGGCACCAGTACACCGGTGTGGCCTGGCCCACCCCAGAGACTGCGCAGAAGTGCAGTGCTCCAGGGGCCGCGTCTCTAGGTCTGCAGTTCCTCTGCATGAGCTGTCAGCCGCTTTGTTTCTCTACTTCAACTAATTGCCTCATCTAAATTTTGTAACCCCCTATTCTTTTCCTTCTTATTCCTGTTTTTTACTTTTTGAGACAGGATCTTGCTATGCAGTTCAGGTTGGCCTTGAACTCAGTGTGTAGCTGAGGGTGACTTCAGTCTCATGGCAGTCTTACTGCTTTAGCCTACTAAATCCTGGGATTATAGGTGTGTGCCACCACACCTGGCTTATTCCTGCTATTAAATGTGTCATTTCTTTTTTTTTTTTTTTTTTATTCTTTTGCTGCTGATCTTTCTACTCCTCTGCTCAACCCTGGTGTAGTCATCGTCCTCCCACTACATGGCCAAAGTCATTGTCTTAGTCTTCAGTGTTGCTCCTATCTGGGGACTCCCAGATTTGTTAACCACAGACCTGCTTCTATAGAGTCTCTTTAGCCTTGGTCTTTATTGTCATTTTAAGACATTAAACTTCTACTAATCTTAACTGTCCACAAATCTTAACTTACTCCCCCAACTTATCCCCTATACTTAAAGACCTGCTTAAACATATATGCATAAATTTAATTCTTAAATTTTCTGTTCTTCACCTTACAACTTTCTAGTTGAGACTTTTCCACTATTATAATCTCAAACTTAACATTTCTTTTGTCACTTGTATCCTAATATGATAAAGACTAAACAAACATCCAGCCATTTTTTTTACCTCAGATTCTTTCTGACAAAAGGAAACTACTAATCCATCATCCAAATGTTGCCCTTCTTTCAACTTTCCCATCAATTTACCTACTAGTTAAGTTCAAGTTATTAAGGATAATCTTAAAGATAATTCTTCACTGTCTTCCTAAACTTGTTGGACAGAGTAATCTCTGTGTGGTTCTCGTTCAGCACAGTAGCACCTTACTTGTAAGAAGTGACTGCTGTCATCTCTCAGTCATTCTTACCATTCTAAGGAGCTCAGGACAGGCACCTGCCGTCTCCAGTGTACGCTGAGAAGTTGAGACGAGTGGCTTGCCCAGCCGAGCCTGGGTATATGGAGGTGGAGCTGGTCTAGAGTCCAGTTGTTCTGTGCCGTTTACTGTCTTATCAGTCACCACCTAGAAATGTGACCCTAAAATTGCCTTAATCCTAAAGAAACCTTGCCAAGACCCCTTGACAGTTGGGTAACATTAGAACAAATGTATAATGTTTTCCATGAGGAAAAGTCCTAAGCTGTATTCTGTTTTCTATGGCACACACACACAAAACTGATCTAAGAAAAATACTGGAGAAGATGAAAGTTTCAAGGGGTTGAAAGGGTCACTTTTTTTTTAATCATTTATTTATTTGGTACAGTGTTGCTACTCAGCTCATGCTCATAGTGATCCTCCTGTCTCAGCCTCTCTAGCCCTGGGATTACAGTTGTGTACCACCATGCCTGCTCTTGGTAGCCAGCTTGGTGTTTCTGGAATTCCAGGGCCAGCAAGCCGTGCGGTACTGAGGATCGAACCCGGGTCTTTGTTCTTGCCTAGGCAGGGACTTAGACCACTGAGCTATCTCTGCAGCCCTGGGGAGGAGGGGGGTGTCACTTCTGAATGTGAATAGTTTCAGGTTATAAGGCTTTAGTCAGGAAAGACGGTCTAAGCATAAATGTGATCAAAGTCATTTAAGCATTTCAAAGTATAAGTAATGAGCACTCAGATTTAGTGACCTAATCTCAATATGATTGAACCCTTTGAATACTGGAATTTATCTTTTTTTTTTTTTTTTTTTTTGTATTTTAGGTCTACAGGGTGTTCAGGGTCTCACTACTAGGTTGGACTCATAGTGATCTGCAGGTTTATAGCCTCCCAAGAGCTGGGATTACAGACGTGCGCCACCATGCCCAGTCAGTTGCAGTCTCAGTGCACCCTAGGTACTGGGCCGGCACACCAGGTGCTTTAATCCACTGAGCTATTTGGCCTGCCCTAATACTGGAATTTATCTTAGGACAAATGAAAATAAAAATTTTTGTAAGGGACTGGGGAGGTAGCTCAGTAGACTAAGCGCTTGCCTGGCAAACACAAGGACCTGAGTTCAATCCCTGGTCCCGCAAAAAAAAGATTTTTGTAGTAGGTTGTAAACATGGGTTTATTATTCTGATGTTGAATAGCTTTAAAGCAGATTTTTAAAAATTATTTTAAATGAAATTATGGACAATAAAGATATAAACTTAATTAACTTATGCTTCCACCACTACCATGGTCTTCTGTGCAAATGTCTCTTGGTACCACTGTTAAAGCAGGGGTGCTATTGATGAGATTTTGTGTGTCACTTGTCCATGAATCAAACTGAAGCAGCCCCTCTCTTTCCTTTTTCCTTCTCTGTAGTCGACTCTATTTGTACCTTTTGTGTCTTATCACCAAATCTGAGATCATTTGTAAGTCAACTTTTGCAGTTTATTCTTTGGCTGATCTCCCATCTTCTAGTCACTGCTAATCTTTTTTTTTTTTTTTTTTTTTTTTTTTTTTTTTTTTTTTTTTTTTTTTTTTTTTTTTTTTTTTTTTTTTTTTTTTTTTTTTTTTTTTTTTTTTTTAAATTTATTTATTTATTTATTTGTTTGCTTGTTGTGTTTGTTCGTTTCTTTATCCATTCATTTTGTGGCTGGCTCAGCATGCCCTGGTGGTGGCGCTGGCGCAGCATGTGGTGCCGGGGATCGAACTGCAGTCCCCGCAGTTGCCTGAGCCCTCCTAAGCAGGCGCTTTAGACCACTGAACCATCTCACCGGCCCCGTCACTGCTAATCTTTGTTCAAGGCTGACCTTGAACTCAGAGTGATCCTCATGCCTCAGTCTCCTATGCACCATCACACCTGGCTGCACTGCTAATCTTTGTGCATGTAGTTCTCCAGTAAGTTTTTATATTGTCTGTGTCAGCCAGAATGTGCTTCTAGCTGCATAATCCTTATTGAGGTGTTCATAAAATGGTCACCTAGCACCTTTTAGTTATTATATAGACATATGTGTATATGTCATCATGTTCTGTTGGCTGTGTACTTCACACTTGCAGGCTCCTTTCACTCCATGAGTCTTCTGTTATTCTTAGGTATAATCTCATTTCCCCTCTTTCTCCCTTTCTTACTTTTGAGTCTTATATAAAATTCTGAAGGGGCTGGGGAGATAGCTCAGTGGAATAAGTGCTTGCCTGGAAAGTGTAAGGTCCTGAGTTCCATTCCTAGTACCACCAAAAAAAATAAAATAAAACTCTGTGAATCCTTATAACAAATTCATTTTTGTTTACCATTCTATTCATCATCCCTTTTGAGATCTTCAAAACATGACTGAATATTGTAATCCCTTGAGATTTAAAAATTAGCAGTGCTTAGAGTTAATCCACAGAGTCTGTTGTAGTTATTCTGAGACATCAAAAGTTCCACGGTAGTCACTGTGCATCGAGGGTTGAGACTGGTACCTGAAGCTGGAACCCAGCACTCACTATCCACAGTGTGGCCTGTGGGCCAGCGGCACCAGGATCCTCTATTAAAGATTGAGCGCTGTGCTCCCTAGACTGCCACAGCAGAGGCTGTGCTTTGGTCAGGCTCTGGGGGTAGTTAAATTGCGTGCTTCAAAACATGAAAAGTCCTGTTCTGAAACCTTCACTCATTTCCTTGACCTGCTTTCCAAACTGTTGCCATAACTTCACCCCTTTCTTTTACTGTTCTTTTTAAGCTTGTGCTAGGTGTCATACCTGCTTGACAAGTCCAGCTTTTTTATTTTAAAACTGAGAGTTTAAAGAGAATGTTCTTTGGTACACTTCAAATTCATGTTGCCAAAACTCAGCGAATTCCTACTGTATGGGAGGCCCTGGATCCAAACAGGTGTCTTCAGGACACTTGTGAAGTAGTGTTAGGGCTGCAATGCTGGGGCCCTCCCTTGCCCTTCATGAGCGTCTTTCCTGGAGTGTGGCTTGGCTGTTTTTTCCTTTCTTACCCTCAGCAAAGAGCTATTGCACATCAGAAGCTTCAGCAGAACACTCACTTCCCCTTGGTTCTGACTTCCCGTTACAGCAGACAGTTTGTCAAGACAGCCCCGTGTGTGATAAGGTCTAGCATAGGGAGACTAGAGAAGGTTGTTTGGCAGCTGAACTTGCCCCAGGAAGCAGGAAAGCCTTTTTCCTGAAGGACAGGATATAGAGATTGTTGAGGGAGGACTTTTTTGCATGCTCTTATGGAAGGTAGAGGTTAGAGAGAAGCAAGCAGAAACTTTGCCCAAATTGTTGGTAAATTCTGACTGCCCATTTCTGTTCTCTGTAGTGCTCTGCCCATTTCATCCATCCTGACATTGATTGTTTACCTCTAATGCTCATGCTTAAGCCTTCTTGGTGCACCGCCCTGTGCTGGTTTGGTTTTTTTTCTGGAGCTCACCTGATGACTTGATTGGGTTGGCACAAAGTGGGCTGTATACGGGGAGGCTGTAGGCCCTGTTCTGTGACCTCCAACACAATGGTGTCTGTGGAAGTTCTTCCCAGTTGAGGGCAATCCTGACATGATTTACATATAGTAAGAGTCCTGATATGTTGGGCCAACTGAGATCTTTTTGCCATGTTTTAAGATATCAGTTATGGTTGGGGAAGAAGCAACATTGTTAAGCTACTTTTAAATACATCTTTAAAAAAAAAAAGAAAAATTACATCTTTAGCAACCATACTTTTTGCTGGGCAGGGAAGTTGGCGTTGTTCACTATTTTGACCTCATGGCAGGTGACAGATACTGCTGCTGAAATAATTTCCTGCTATTCTCCCTATGCTCTCTGGAGAATCTCATGGGATTATTTACAGCTCTCTCTTGTCTGATGGATCGCTATAGGAATGCCTGTTATTCCTTCATATCTGGGTCATCACCCACTAAACTTGGGTGCCAGATATTGCTGCTGATTTATCACTGACACTTTAAAACTACACCAAGCAAATAACAATTTTCCAAGACAGATTGAGGCATAAAGTTTGGGGAAAAGCCAGATAGCTCATGTGTTAAAATTGTGAAGCAAGGCTGAGGCAGGGGGATCATTGTACGTTCAAGACCAGCCTGGGCTACAAAGTGAGCTCAAGCCCATCTTGAACTGCATAGAGAGACCCTGTCTCAAAAAGACCAAATAGGGGCCGGCGAGATGGTTCAGTGGTCTAAAGCGCCTGCTTAGGAGGGCTCAGGCGACTGCGGGGACTGCAGTTCGATCCCCGGCACCACATGCTGCGCCAGCGCCACCACCAGGGCAGGCTGAGCCAGCCACAAAATGAATAAATAAAGAAACAAACACAACAAGCAAATAAATAAATAAATAAATAAAATTAAAAAAAAAAAAAAGACCAAATAAATAAACAAACAAATAGCGAAGGAGGCTGAAAGTGTAGGGAGTCCTAGGAAATGACTGGGGAGCCTGATAGGTCTTTTAAAGATCTAGTTCAGCCTTTTTCCTCTCCTCTTACAGAGCAGTTCCTCTCCCCTCCCTGGGGCATCCAGACAGGTGCGGATCAAGGCTTCCCAGTCCACGGGGGACGTAAATGCCGCCTACCAGCCCCCCGAGCCCAGAAGCAGGCACCTCTCTGTCAGTGAGTATTTTACTCCCTTCCCTGTCCTCATCAATTTTACTTGCTCACATTTTGAAAATTCCAACAAGTATTTATTAAACCATCATCAAATATATATTGTCTACCATTCTATGCTGAGTAATCTTTCCTTTTTGTAGGGGGAAGGGGTAGGAAAATGACTAGAATAACAAACTGACCTCCAGGATCTTACAGTACTAGGATGTAATTGCATGACATTTCTTTCAAACATTCCTGAGACTTCCCCTCACAAGTCTGTGTGAAGACTTCTAGCAAAGTAGTCACTTATTTTTGGCCATTCTTTCCCCAGAAGATTGGGCACTTAGGAGTCGGGTCTCAAGTTGAATTTTCAATTAATACTTCTCGTGATGCTTGAGAAGTCCTTATGCTTCTAGAAAGATGCTGGCTAGTGAAACTCCAGAGAGTTGTCTTAGGTTGTCTGAGAAGCATGGAGTGTTGACATATTGTATACAATTGGCTGACTAGTGGGAAAGCTGCCAGGGTGCCCCAGAAAAAGAGTTTGAGTTAGATATGTGCACAACATTACTCTGGGGCCCCTCCCCTCAGCAAGAAAGCCCAGTTGTTGAATTATAAAGTTTTTATTAAGAGGGAGATCTGGCCTTATTAAACATTACGGTTGTACCTGCTTGCCTACTATTGAAACCCTCCTGTTGCTAGGAAGCCAAGTTTGCTATCTCCCATAAAAAGTAGAAGTGCACCACACCGAGCTGCTCTCTAAAGACTCTTGGCTGCGATTGAGGCAGACTTAACACTGCTGCTGCCCCTCAACTGCCATGGGGGAAAGGGGGAGTTGCAGGAAATATGTAGTAGTTACTAGCTTGGCCTTGGTGAGTAATTTCTGGAACCCAAGCAAGTGCTGGTAGTAAGTGTTACTAAGTTTAATGTGTGTAAATGAATTTCAGATTTCTGTAGATAATTGGTGGATTTGTTTCCCCTCGGCTGGTTAAGGAGAAAGAGCCATCACCCTAGAAAGCATCCTTTGCATGTAGGTGCTCTGGAGCCTGGAAAGAGGACAGAGGAGTGGGCAAGAGGAGAGTGCAGAGCCAAGTGTGGGAGAAATGATTTCTAACTAGGGAAGATGCCAGGGCCTGGCTAAAGAGTTAGGTGCAAGGGGCATGGCTTGCCGGCTGTGATGAGGATGTTAATCCCTAGTGCTTAGTGTCGAAAGCACTAAGGCCACTTTAGGGTTTGTACATGAGGGGGAGTGGATGGCCTTACATGTTCAGACATTTTTTTAATGCTTTCTCTGCTCTGGTGTGGAGAACAGATTGGAGGGGATGAGAATGAACACCTAGGGCAGTGATGACAAAGCTTTAGAGCTTTCAGTGGTGACAAACAGTCAGTTGCTGCACGTGTGCCTCCGGTTCGCAGCCCCTGACTTAGAGAAACATAGTAGGCCAGTGCAGTAGCAGTTCAGGGGAAAGAAAACAGGAGCCTGGATTAGGCTGCACCAGTAGTGGAGGAGATGAGAAGCTGAGGGTTTGTGACATGCAGAGGCAAACTGATGGAACTTGGCCTTTCAGTGGCTCTTAAAGCGTGGCATGGGGACCCTGGGGAGGCTAAGATCCTTTTAAGGTATCCGTGAGGTTGAAATTCATAATCATACTAACATCGATACTCATTCTCTTACAAATGTACAGTGGAGTTTTCCAGAGGGTATGTGCCTGAGGTGATGTCCACTCTGAATGGAATGTCATGTAGTAATTATGTTTTAAAATTTTCGGGCCATTAAGATTTTTTTCCTGATCTCAACTGGTGTGATGGTGCCTGCCTGTCATCCCAGCCACTCTAGAGGCTGAAGGCAGCCTGAGCAAATTAGCAAGACTGTTTCTTAAAATAAAAAGGACTATAGGTGTAGCTGAGTAGAACCTGAGTTTGAGCCCCTGTGGGGATAGTGGTGGTGAGCTTGGACTAAAGTATAGCTCAGTGGTAGAACATTTACCTATCATGCATAAGGCCCTGGGCTTGATCCTCAGCAACACACACACACACACACACACACACACACACACACACACGAAGTCCACCAAGCATGTACACACAACTTAAGCAGTTTACTGTACTAATCAAAATCAGTAAGCTCATGACCACCACTTTGAGCCCCTCTTGTCATTATAGAGGCCAAAGGTGGCTTGTAATCCCATGATGTCTCAATACATTTAGTGGTTTTTTTTTTTTTTTTTTTTATTTAAAATTTTTATTTATTTATTTGTTTGTTTGCTTGTTGTGTTTGTTTGTTTCTTTATTTTATTTATTTTGTGCCTGGCCCAGCCTGCCCTGGTGGTGGCGCTGGCGCAGCATGTGGTGCCGGGGATCGAACCACAGTCCCTGCAGTTGCCTGAGCTTTCCTAAGCAGGTGCTTTAGACCACTGAACCATCTCGCCGGCCCCACATTTAGTGTTAAAGTACTTATACAGGTCTCTCTCTCTCTCTCTCTCTCTCTCTCTCTCTCTCTCTCTCT
>PVKN010014896.1:0-18841 GCA_004027915.1 Capromys pilorides
CTTTGATCCCTGGCACCACATGCCCTGCCAGCCTTGCCCTCAGGAATGCTGAGCCAGCCACAGAGACTGGGTATGGTGGCATATGCCTGTAATCCCAGAGCTGGGGAGGTTGGAAACAGGAGGGTCACCGTGAGAACCTATACAAAATACATTTAAAAAAATACACAAGGGACAGAAGACATACCAAAGAGGACAAAAGATACACAAAACAGCCAACCATTCACCACCGTTTGAGAGAAAATGGAAATGAGATTTCCACGGGTTCAGGTGGAGATAAAGGGAATCTACTCTTTTTCTAAGAAACTTGACTTTGAAAGATTTTTCAAAATCTTTAAGTTATAGAGTGTTAGAGCACAGTGTGAAGCCAGCCAAGGGTCTTCCTAGATAAATGTGAAAAGGCCATGGATACGCTGACAGAGCAGAACGAGCGGATCCTCTGGAATTCTCAGGCCCCGCTCCTCTTGGCCCCCTGGAGCCCTCTTCACCTACTCCCTGACACTCACAGTCCACACCTCAGAGCCGCAGCTTTTCTGACTGCCTGCGTTGTACCTTCCTGCATGGCCCAGTCCTGGTCATCTCTCCCAGCCCCCCAAATCACAACGTTAGTAAGACGCGCTGGTCGGCAGCCAGGGCTTCATCACAGTCCTGTCTCTTCAGGCAGCCGTGAGACCCCAGGGTACACAAAGGCGGTAGGCAGACAGATCCCAGGGACCCTGAGGATGGCCCCTGACTCTGACCTCATCTTCGTGCTCATCGACATCTCTGCAGCTGAGCAACGGCCCCGTGGGACATGCTCTCCATGTGAATCCAGCCGGGACTGGCGTGATTGAGAAACTGCACTGTTAATTTTATTTCATTTTAATTAATTTAAATAGAAATACCAGCAAATGGCCAATGGCAAAAGTCTTGCACTGTACGGCCCTAGCCAAGCCCAGCCAAGCAGATCCGAACACTAAAGTCAAACCTGGAGCCTCCTGCCATGCTGACTTCCCAGAGAGAGACCTGGTGAATTTGTCCCTGTGTTCAGGGGAGACACAGGGACAGACGTCTCCGGACCGAGGGCTCCCCACCTTGGCCCCACAGGGAAACATACAGAGAAAGCGAAGACCAGTGTGAGTCCGGACTCCAGTGGCCCCTAACCAAGTATCAACTTCTAACAGGGCAGAGGATATGCAAATAAAGCAAAAGGTGGGCTGGGCCTACAGCAAGAGCAAGGGGAGGGAGCTGGAAGCCTCCTCAGGCGTCTCCTCCTACAAGTTCACAAGCTGCCTTAGACCCTTCACCTCTTCCTCTCGTAGCTGTAGTGTTTAATCGATGAACTAGTGAAGACCTCCTAATGCAGACCACTCATCCTACGGAAGCACAGGCTGGGCTCAGGCACAACAGCATCAGGGCCAGACCAAGTCCTCCCCGTCTCCCCCCGCCACCCTCTCCCAGCCTCTCAGCTGCCCACTAAAGGAAGGCAGGGCTGCGGAAGGAGAACTGCAGATAGGCCAGGAGCAGACACAGGCAGCCCCACAGGATGCACCAGCGAAGGGAGAAGAAGTTGTAGCCGAGGCCTTTTACGGCCTTGCGCTTGGAGCCGTCCTCCTCCTCCAGAAGCTTCTCGCTCGGCTTCCAGTGCATGATGCCCTCCTGGCAGGCCTCGCAGAACTCGCTGCGGTGCGGCCCACGGTCAGGGCGGCTGGCCACGTGGATGCGGTACTGGCCGCCGTCCTCCTCATAGCACTGCTGGCGCAGGCTGCTGATGAGGTTGTCCACCAGGCTCTCGATGTTCTCCTCCAGCATGCTCGAGTCGTCCAGCCGCGCGGTGCCGCACTCGTAGCACAGCTGCTTGAAGACGCGCATGCGCACCGAGCCGGTCTTCTGTTCCCGGTCCCGGTAGAAGTGGAAGAGGATGACCACGTTGGCTGACTGCCAGGTGTGCCAGCACCAGGAGCAGTGGAACCTGCAGGGAGGAGAAGAAGGTGCCGGGACCAGCGATCCTCCCTGGGGAGCCCACACAGGGACGGCTTCCTGGAAACGTGGGCCGCATGCATCCAGCATGCCCTGCAGCTGGCCTGCCACTCCCCCCTACCCCGCCCCCCGCAGCCTCAGCTTACAGCATTCATGGCATGCACCCTGCGGTGGGATGTGCTACCACCCCTCTCCAGCCTCATTTCTGCTCTGCGATATGCAGGGTCATGGAGTCCAGTAAAGGTCCGGCTCCAACTCCTGCGACTCGGGTAAAAGAAACGACCTACACTGTCTGTCGCACACATCTTTCCTGCTGTTGGAAGAAGAGATGCCAAGTGCAGATCCTGGCACAATTCAGGTCCTCAAGAGACCACTGAGGATGAATGAGTGGTGGCTGGCTAGCCCAGCGAGGGACTGCCAAGTCTGGCCCAAGAATCTTCACCAAGAACAGTCCCTGTCCCTTCACAAGTCATCCCAAGATCCCACTGCAGCCCTGCACTGAAGACTGGAAAAGTGAATTCTGATCCCTCACCCTTCCACCCACACATGCACATACACACACACACACACACACACTCACATGTACATACATGCACACACACATGCAAATACATGCACTTGCTCACACACATACACACTTAGCCAAGCCCACCTCTCCCCATCCTTCCCCAGCACCTGCACACATTTAGTGATGGAGCACACATTGCCTAGCAACCCAGAGAGGACTCCCCCAACTCCACACAGACTTTTAAGGTATTGGGTGTCCCTTGGGCTGATGGTGCCTTCCTACTGGCTTTATCTAGGTCTTGAAGGATTTCTGATGAGGAACTGATTGGATTCCACAGGAGCCCCTCAGTGCTCGCTGTATGCTGAGCACTGCTTGGCCCAAGCTGTGAGTAGACATGAAGCCAACGCAACACTGGCCCCAGGGAGGCAGGCAGTGTATGCACAGCAGTTCACCCAGCACTATCCACGCAGGACTGGCAGAGCGAAGGACCTGATGAGTCCCGAGCCATAGCACCAAGGTTGATGTGGCCAGTAGCTTTAAGGCAGCATGAGCAGAGGGCAGCAGTTCAGTAGCCCTACCGCAAGCCCAGGCCTCCAACTGGTAAGAGACCCCGCTGAGCACTGAAGCCACAGGGACCCCAAGCCCCATCAACCTCAGTGCTTAAACCCAAGCCCCCACCTGAGCCCTTTGCACTTCCAATATTCAGCCTCCTTCTGCATTCCTCCAAATGAACCGACCCAGAGTCCTGTCCCACCCCCTAGCTGGACCCCTGACCCTAAATCCACAGCCACCAGAACTGCATGAGAGGAGATTCTAAGAACTGTCTAGTCAGCCTTTATTCTACTAGAATGGGAAGGAGGCGCAAGGAGCAAAAGGGCCATCATATGCACATAGCTACTTAGAAGCATGCCAAGGGCCAGCACACAGCAGACGCCCAACAGAAGCTTCTTGATTTAATTTGAATTGACTTTCATTGAGAGAGGCTCAACTGACTGTACATAAGTCTGCCTGCCCCCTTCCCTTCAATCTCCAATACTGCTCTCCATCATGAGGCACTGTGCTTGTGCCCATGTCAACAGTGGTGGCTCTGGTCCAAGTTCTGCCACATACCCAAGAGGTACTTTTTGGCTTCCCTTGAATTAAGGGACTGTAGGCTTTAGCAAGTAATATTGTGGTCTCCATCTCAAATCAGTTTAAAAGATGGGGAGATGTGAGAGTTTAGAAGGACATGGCCCCTGGATAGAGGACCCTGAGCCTAAGAGCCCAAGAGATGCTTTGCCTAAAGCTACTCATTTAGGTCACAGACTCATAGATAAGATAGCTGGGAGAAATTTGACTGATGATCAAAAGCCAACCTCTCATTTTGCAAATATAAAAACTCAGACCCAGAGAGAAAACTTTAACAAACTGGTTAGATACAAATTGAGTTTTTAGCACATGAGTAACAATCTCTGCCTTCAAACCCAGTTGCATTGATTTGCCTGAAGATACAACCCCAGGACCAGAGTGTGCCCCAGCTTTCCAATGCCTGGGCTCAGGTCCATTGCACTTCCTACTCTCTGTAATTAGAAGTGGTCTCTGTCCCACCTGGAAGTCCTTCCTCTGCTCCCCCGTTTGAGCTGGCACAGAGGAGCAGGACTGAACACCAGGACCAGACTCTCTCCCTCCTTCAAGATGGCCTCTTGCTATGGCCCAAGGCTACCTGCAGGGCTCTGCACAGGTCACTCACCTGCCTGAGGCATGCTGCTCCAAGTACTGCTTCCAGCCTGGAGCCAGCTCACTGGGCTTGAGGTTCGGGTCCATGATGATTTCCCAGCTGTCAGCTGGCTTTGCCACCTCCATCTTCTCATAGAAGATTTTCTTCCATTCACACATGGTCAGGCTCATGGTCCTACTGGCAGGGGTGGGCGTCTGAGTTCTACCTGAGGGAGGGCACAGAAAGACACAGGGAGTTCAGGGACGTTCAGCAGCAGCAGTCTGAAAATCTTCATCAAAAGGACCCAGCTCCTTCCTTTGTCACCTTGGAACTTGTTGCCATAGCAGCCGGCAAGAGCCAGGGTTGAGTAAGAGGGAAATCCTAAGGGGCCGTTCCAGGGCCCCAAGCAGCTGCAGAGCTGGGTAGTGACAATGGCTAAGTGGATCAAGGAGAGATCAAAGCCCAGGCCCATACCTCACTGCCCAGGCCTCCAGACTCCAAAAGGCAAGGAAGTACATGGAATTTGTGGGTTCTGATCCCAGCTGACCTGGTGTCAGACTTCTTGGTGTCTACCATAGGGAGACTCAGCCCAATCCCGAGTCAGTCACATCAAGGATGTGATTTTCTCTACTGCTCTCTTAGAATTTTTTGCCATGTCTTATGCTATGATGGCTCTGACACCCTGGCAAGTTAAAGAGAAACAAGGACAGGAGATGTGGAGCCTGCTACTCCCACACACTCTAATGTGCTGTGGTCCCCGCTTATTGTGTGCCAAACACAGGCTGCCTGGGCTGCCTGACCTATGTGCTGACCGGCCGGTATGTGGCTTACTTCACTTCTGATCTAAACCCACTGGTTGATTCATTGCAGTACTATTGAACTCCTAACCCAAGTAGCTTAAGAAATAAGTAATACATGGTCCCTTAGTTCCAACCAGATCTCGAACCAGCTGGTGAGATACAAAGGGATTTAATATGCCATGAAAAGCACATGGTAATGACGTTCCCAACCCAGAGACCCCAGAAGAGCTCATACTCAGTTCCTGGTCCTGAGCTTTGAAAAGGTAGCTACTGGAGAAACAAGTTTGTTGTGAGCTGTAGGCTCCTGCTGCCTCAGCTGCTGCAGAGCACGCAATGGGATCACAGCTCCCCGATGCCCAATTTAAATACTTTGGAGATTAAAACAGCCTTCAAGTCTAAATTTCATAATCCAGGGAAAAGCATCCCCCCTGGAGGGAAACAGCTTTGGGCAGGGAAAAGACTAGGTCGCCTGGCTGCTTCCATGGGCTCTGTCCTACTGCTATCAGGACCCTCTGCTAGTTCTCAGCACCTTAGGATGCCCTGACCAGGAACCCTGGAACTGAAGTTGGATACAGACACAGAGGGAAGAGTAAACAGGGTGCACAAGGGCTGCTGGGAGCCAGAAGTCTCCCATGCTGTGTCCCAGATGTGATGCTGGCTTCCAAGTGGTCTTCACATGAGGTGGAGTCGTGGGCAGTATCACTGAATCCTTACTGGAAATGGAGCTGTGTTCTTCCACTAAGGAGCTGAGAAAGAACAAAAATATGCAGTATAACCATTGACTGGTAGCTCTGAAAAGGACCCTCTACTTTTATAAATCTGACTTTTTCATGGGGATGCAGCTGAGAGGTAGAGCGCTTGCCTAACTCAGTTGAGGCACTAGGTTTGATCCCCTATACCACCAAAAATGAAATTTATTTCTTTTTGGGGAGACAAGGTAGAAGTCTATAGTTTTTAATTTTTTTTTATTTTTAAAGAGAGTGCAAAATAGTATTAAAACCGAAAAATTACAAGTGATACAGAATTTCCCTTAAGAAAGTAATACAAATTTCACAGTACTGGTTGTACTGCATAGCACTGTCTTCCAACCAGTTATTCTTATTACCAGATATATGCATGCCAAACTGGAAGAAGAAAGAAATATATGAGAAGTTAAGAAGAGAAACAATTGAAAACAGGAGACATGACAAATTAAGCATTATCTGTTGCTTTCCACAGAGCAGCAGAAATCCACAGTACAGTTGTCCAACCCACATATGCCTACATATATAAGATGTATTTCTTCACTGAATTCTTTATTTCTAAGTGAAAATCCCTTCTCATGGATTTCAACCCATGGAGGCTCAGACATGGGGAGCTAGTTGTTCAAGGCCTCGGAACTGGGCTGAGGCACCCCACAGTGGACACCAAGAGGTCTGACACCAGGCCAGCTGGGATCAGAACCCAGAAATTCCATGCAATTGGTGACTCTCAGAGGTGGCTTGGCCTAGAGTGATATGTCAGAGTGAAACAGAAAATTGAAACCACTGTTCCCAGAACAAGCAGCACTGAAAGCAAAATAGAAAGAAGTGAGAACTATCAGAGTATCTGTGCTGTGTTTTGTTCTGTTTTCTCTCACATGATGCAATACCCTTAGGCATAGTATTAGGTTTAAGTTAGAATAGGAACACTCTAAGCAGAGACCAGCATAATTCAGCAGCTATGCTTTCACTCAAGAATTTTTTTTTTTTTTTTTTGGAATACAATGAATGAGCAGCACAAATGCCTCATTTTTCTGGGAATGGCATTGGATTGTTCTAGAACTCAAAATTCAGGAGCTCTCTAGTATCTGTGTTTGGCTGTGACCCCACCACACCCTGGAACTTCTATCGTATATTTCTGCCTTATTGGTAATCTATGGTGTTCTTACAAGCAAACACACTTGTATTCTTCTCTTAAAACGCTGTTCCTTGTACTGTGCAAATAAAGTCAGCAGGAGTATGGAGGTGTGGCAGGCCACTTTGCGCCTTCAACAGGAAATGTGGTTTGTAAACATATCCATAAGCTCTTTATGATTCAACTTTTACTTGTTAGAAGCACATCAGAAATGCCAACAGGCTAAAGTGACAAAGTAATGAACAGCTAGAAACATGGGTAAGCCAGAACCACCTGAGAACTTTTGGAAACCACATCTGTTTATCGCTATCTCAGAGACTTCAGTACCTGCTCTTGCTCTTGAGTGAAGAGATCCACACCCTCAACCCCGGCCTGGTGTCTTAGTTACTCTTCTCTCATTGCTGGGACAAATGCCAGACACTCAAAATGAGTGAAGGAAACGTTTATTTAGCTCACAGTTACTGGAGCTTTCAGTCCATATTCAGTTGGCTCCAAGGCAGAGAGGCACATGGCAGAGGGCAACCTTGCATGGCAGCAGCTAAGAGCAAGAGCCCAGAGAGAGCTAGCAGCAGCTCAAGCAGCTAACTTTCCTTCCTTTCTTACATTGAAATGCAAATCACCTGCTCCAGGGGAGGTGCAGCACCCATTTCCACAATCATCAATCACAAATTCCAGAAACCCCTGGCCAGTGACTGCATGAGGCTTTTGGGGTGGGGGGGACAGCTATACACCAACCATAAAACTTGGGGAGCATCTCTGCCATTGCCAGCCATTGTTGCTACTGGGAATATTTGCCCCATAGGCCACCAGGGGCAAATAAAAAAAGACGATAAAATATGTTCCTGGCTAATAGTGCTCTCTTATTAAGAAACAAATCCAGGGGAAATAAAAGTTGTTTTCTATCTTCACTATATCTCTCCAATTCAAAGAACCACAGAAAGGGCTATAGGTAAACAGAGGGACTCTGAAATATTTTTCAAGAGGTGTTAAGCGGCAGCATGGTTTCAGCCCCTGCTTTGGGGTGAGGGGAGATCTCTGGGACAGAGTCACATGGCCTGACTCTCTCACATATGAGAGTGTGCAGCTCTCCAGAGTGCTGCAGCATGGAGAAACAGCTTCTAGGGCTGTTTTCCTAGAGCTCCTTCCCTAGTTGCAGTCAGAACAAATGCAAGCAAGCAACCTGCTGCTACTTCTGGGGCTCCAGGGTCAAAATTCTGTGCACTGTGCCCCCCTCCCCCAGGCTCTGGGGTTGTATGAAGAGTGCTCATGATCACATTGAGGGACTCTCAATGTTCTTAAAAAAAACCAAATTTGTATTCTTTCATAAAACAAAATACTACTCCTGAAAACTGATACGGCAAGAGTGTAGAGGACTGACAGGCCACTCCACCCCTCTGATATAAAATGTATTTAGTAAGAATGTGTTTAGTGACATATTCTAGAATTCACTACAAATACTTAGAGAGCTGGGAGTTTAGCCCAGTGGCATAAGTGCTTGACCAGCAAGCATGAGGTCCCAGGTTTGAAACCCAGTGCTGCTTTAAAAAAGAAAAAAGGAGAAATATCTCTTCAAGTTAACCTGTGAGCAGGTGCAGGGGCCAGGAGTTCAATCCCCAGGCCTGCAGTATCAGCTTTGCCCCTGCCCCTGGGGTGCACTGAGATGGCAATTGAGACTGTGGCATGCCTGTAATTTCAGCTCTTGGGAGGCTGTAAACAGGTGGATCACTGCAAGTCTGATCTAATAGTGAGACCCTGAGCACCCTATAGAGCCTTCCCTAAAATACCAAAAAAAAAAAAAAGGAAAGAAAGAAAAAGAAAAAAGAAAACTTAGATATTGTTATTATTCAAACAAATGTACTACTACGTTAGTTTGTATATGAAAAGTACCATATCCTTACAGGAACAGTAACACTTCACAAAGCATTTATGAATGTGGCCTATACTACTTATTCCTTTTAAAAGTTGCATCTGATTTCCCCCCTCTATTTGATTACCAATTTTGTGACTTTTCCTAAGAAATATACACCTCTTGGTTCTCATATTCTTTTTCTCTTTTCATTCATTATCTTACACTTAGGCTTTATGTATATGCATATTTAGGCTTATGCATATTTTGTCTTTTTCCTTTTTTATGTATTTGGTACAGGGTCTCACTGCACAGCTTGAACTCACCATGATCCTCCTGTTTCTAGCCTGCCAAGTGCTAGGATTACAGTCACGCGCCACCACGCCCTATCTCACTGACCTGCTCATCATGCTCGGAAGCGGGCCAACATGGCAGGTGGTGGCAGGGATCAAACACCGATCCTCACGCTTGCCTAAGAAGGCGCTTAGCTCACTGAGCTATCTCGCTGGCCTTTATACATATTCTTGATGCCTAAATTCTTGTCCAAGAAGTTGGAACTTGGAAGCATTTGTGTAGAGATACAAAGTTTTCGTGTCACCAAAAGATTTTGTTATCACCAAAGTATATATCGCCAAAATTTATGTGACTGAATATTCTGATTTTCTTATTTACCAAATACCAGAGTACTTAAATTTTGATCCGTGTGAGCATACTGACACTCACTCTGGGCCTATTTAGTTTCTTGGATCAAGAAAGTGCTTTGTACCTTATGGTGCTTCAGCGTCGTCCTTGTGAGCAATCGCCCTTTGGTACGCAATGCTGTAAACAGACTAGCACTGCTGTGGCATTGTTTAGATGCTGTCTTACAAAATAGATGGTTTGTGTCAGACATCAAAAAAGGAATGTGGTTAATAACAAATTCTGGTGTGGTCTTGGACAGTAGGGTAACCATAGCCAAAGATGATGACTACAAATTTCAAAAAGCTGGAAGAAAATAGTTGCACTGTTTTTACCATAAAGCTAAATTTGCAGAGATTGATATGTTTAGCTGAATTCCTGTTATGAAGTGTATGCATGTATCCAAGCACCACATGGCACTCCATACAGATGCATAATGTTTTCAGATTTTATGTATCAGTTTTTAAAAAAACAGTTGAAATTTTTTAAAAGTGGATTATTTACTGACATTTTTTGTAGCATTTTATTATCCCAGACAGAGAGATTTGGTGAAGAATTGCTACACTGTTTATGAGAATTATATAAATAAAAGTATCAGCACAACATGGGAGAAGATAATAAACCCCCCAGGAAGAAAAAAATAAAGAGAAGGGGACTCGATTAGTGAGTTAGGGATTCTAGAAAGAGGAAAGAACTCTCTGCTGTAAGGTGACATTCAAATGCGGAGGGCCTGGGGACACTTTCTGCAGCTACATCCACACTGACATTTACCCAAGAAGTTGAAGACTCTCCGTATGCATGTATAACATTTCATACCAGGAATGAGAAAACAATATAATTACTGGAAAATATATAACCCCAAAGGGGGTTGGAGGGTCTTAGAAATACCACAGATTTTGTTCATGTCTTAGTCACTTTCCTAATTTGGCTAAAATCTGCACAAAGGAAGGAACCCAGGGTTGAGCAGAGCGCTGCAGCTCCGAGTCTGAGGGCAGTTGCCTGCACACAGACAGCAAACCTGTGGTAGGCAGCTTTTCACAGGGGTTCGGGTAATAGACAACAAACCTGGGACTGTAAACAGAAAGGGAATATAATACGGCAACTTGAGGCCTGGTACAACAAAGGGACACACTTCCAATGTAGTGACTCAGGGCATGAGGTAAGCCACCCAGGTCACCGTTCCTGGAGAACAACTGTTCTCATGATTGGGTGGGGGTAGGGCTGGTGTGGATGAGCTTTAGAATCAGACACTTACAACAATGTAGGGATATCTACGAAAGAAAGAGGAATAGCATACATACAGCTTTCATACCAAGAGTGAGAAAGCAATTACTACAAAGTATATAACCCCAAAGAAAGCAAGAAAACTTTTAAAAGGTCATTAAAATAAGTGAGACAAGTAGAAAGTGAAAAAAGCCAGCTGTTGGGTATAAATCTAAACACATGAGCAAAAATGTCAGGTTTAAGTAAACTCTAGGCATAGTTAAAAAAATAAAACTGAACTGCCTGAATTGACAAGCCAAACTGAGCTCTCATCTCAGTTAGCTATGGTTGGACACCACCTCACTGGCAAAAGTGATAATGTTTGATAATGCCAAAGGCTAGGGAGGATGTGGAGCAGCTTGAAATATCACACACAGGGCAAAAGTTCATGGAACACTTATGGGAAGTAATCTGTCTCTCTCTCTTTTTTTTTTTTTTTTTTTTTTTTTCTGCAAGGCTGATATTCAAGAACCTTATGATCTAGCAGGGATCCTCCCTGGTGAATATCCTAACAAAACTTCCACATTTGCTCCTCATTACAGCCTCTAACAACTGGCTCTCCTGAACTTAAGAGGCTCAGGTTTCACAACTGAAAGAAGCCTGAGGCAAAACCATCAGCCCCAACCTTGACCTCGGTAGGAGATAAGCAAGAGGGAAAACTGAACAGACACAGCCCAGGACTCTGGTACTCTCCATGGTCAAAGATTCAGTTTTGGTTTTGTTTATTTATTTATTTATTTATTTTTTCCTGAGACTGGGTCTTGCTGTGTAGTGCACGCTGGCCTTGAACTCACAGTAATCCTCCTGGCTCAACCTCCTGAGTGCTGGGATTACAGGCATGTGCTAGCACTGTGTTGGCACGTCACCAACAATTTTTCTTGAGCTCTAGATATTATCAGTGGTCTTAAAATAAATACAAATGCTTACAAATTTACCATTATTTTGAAATTCTGTTCTAGGAGGTCATAAAACATAAACATGTAATTACTGTCAAAACATACACAGTAAACATTAGGAATTACAATAGAATTATTACCACTGTAAAATTCTACCTACAAAGAGAAAACAAACATATGAAAATATCCAAATATTACTAGTCATGAGACATATTCAGATTAAATCTACAATGATTAAAAAACAAGAACCACAGGGAGTGGTGATAACTCCACCATTTCAGAGGCTGAGGTAGGAGAATTTCTGTGAGTTCAAGACCAGCCTGGGGTACCTACTAAGTGCAAGGCAAGGCTTTACTGGAAAGTGAGATGCTGTGTCAAGAAACAAACAAACAAAAGACAAAAATTAGGATGTGCTGTCTCCATATGCCTAGTATCATAGACCCTAAGCTGATTGTAAACTTCATGTACAGCAGCCATGTACTAATAAAATAACCTACAATGATTTGTCAGTATACATTCACCAGGACTACAGTAAGAAAGATTGATAATCCCAACTGTTGGCAGAGATGTAGAGTAACTAGAACTCTCATCTATGGTGGGTGGGAATTCAAGCCAGCAAACAGTTGGGCAGCTTCTTGCCATGTTACACACTTAGCCTATGATCTAGCCGTTCTAGATATCTACACGAGAGAAAAAACAATGTATGTCCACAAAAGTACTCACAGAAAAATTACAGCAGTATTATTCAAAATAACCCCAAATTGGGAGCAAACCAGACACCTACCCACGGATGAACTGATAAACAAATTGTGCCAAATCCATTTGGTCCCTTGCTATTTAGAAATAAGGACAGACTACTGGAATACCCCCACATAGATAAATTTCAAAAACATTCCAAGTCAAAAAAGCTGAAAATAAAAGAGTGTGTATGGGTGGCCATTTTGTTTGTATTAAACTATTGAAAATATAATTCCAGTGTGAAATGACAAAGTGTATCAATGTTTAACTGGGCTAAATATCTTGGATAAGTTTTTCTTTTTTTAAGTATGTGTAAATGCTCTTTAAAGCTAGGTCTAACAGTGAAACATTTCCAACATCATTCAAGCTGAGTCCGTTCTTGAGGCAAGACTTGCAGTGTGAATAAAATAAACTCTCCCCTGTGAGTATCTTGAGGAACAACACCACTTTGCATGAGCTGCGGGGATGCCCTGAGGAGCCATCTATCGGGAAAGCTCTGCAATCCAGACAGTTCGTTTTGTTTCTCTGGAGAATTCACTTAGCCAGAATTGACTGGATAACTCAGTCTGTGCGGGAGGCGGAGGAGAGAAAGAACATACTCCTCTGAAGCTGACTTGGCCCTTTAAGGTTTAATGTTGTACTTATTTATTATTCAAACGTTGCTAGGAAAATGTTTGGACACTGTAAAATTGAACGCACATGACCCCTAGCTACACGTCCTCCGAAAACCTCCCACACTCATAGGAGAGACTTCCAGAAAGCGATTGGTTCGCGGATGTTTGATAAGCATTGCGGGATTGGTCCATTGATGAGTTTGTAGCGGAAACGTGACTTGGAAGGTGGAGCTCCGTGGCTGGAGGCCTGGCCTGGAAGGGCGCATGCATTTCACGTTTCTCGCTTGACTTTCTCTCTGTGTTTGACCTCCTGTGAGCAGCTTTCCTCTGCTGTGCCCCTCTGCGGTGTCCTCCTGCCCTGGAGCTTACCGACCATGGGCTGAAAATGTGGGCCAAAGGAATCGTTTTCTCCTTCAAGATGTGGGTGTGAGGAACTGTACGCCAGCAATGGGAAAAGTAATCAAGATAATCACACAGCATCTCACAGGGAGAACTCCCAGTAAAGAGTCAAACAGACTGCTGAACTGCGGGGTTGGGGCCACGGGATGTACATTCAATAGGCGTCAGATGCTGTAGTGGCCAGCTTTGCTTAGGGTTAAGGTAGATGCCCTTGAAATCCTTCCACTTACCTCAGCAGGTGTTAAACAATTATGAAGAGTGAGTATATGCACTGTGAAAATGTTTTCTCCAGGCTGAGGAGGCATAAGCACCAACCCTGAAAACACAAGGTCCCAAGTTCGATCCCTGGCCAAGTATGCTGTGTGGGCTCTGGAAATGTACATGCCTGTACATGTTTGTACATGCCTGGTGGTACATGCCTGTGATCCCAGCACTCAGAAGGATCACTGTGAGTTTGAGACAGGCCTAAGGGCTACAAAAGTGAGAACAAGGCAAGCCCACACTGCATAGCGAGACCCTGACTCAATATGTATATATATATATATATTTCCAGAAATTAATCTGGTAGATATTTACAATAAAAGAAAAGATATGAAATATAGATTTCTTTTCCTTTCATATTTAACAGTAAATTTGAGGTTTCCTGATATACATATAATAGGTATAGTAGCCTAAAAATCTCACCGTGTCCATTTTTGTGCTACTGGAAGAGAGTATTCCAAACTGGGTAACTTGTAAAGAAAATAAATTTGCATACATTTTTAAATCCAACTAACTGTGTTTAAATTTAAATAAACTCTTACAGCCTTGCAAGTGAGGATGTGCAATTCCCAGGCACTGGTGTCCCGCAAGGACCTATTGCTAGTCATCATGTGGTGGAGGGCAGAAGGATAAACGAACACTTAAGAAGGTTCACTTCCTTTTATAAGAAGATTTGTTTCCTTTTATAATGAACCCACTCTAACAGCAAGAAACTCTCTTCTTTGACAACAGCCTCAGGCCCTGGTAAGGCCACAGCCTCTGATCTGTCTACTCCTTGAAGTCCCCACCTTTCGGCACCTTTGGAATGAGAGTATCATTTTTAATGCTTGAACTTCAGGGCATAGATTCAAACTATAGCAGTCATCTTTCTTGCAAACTTCTGAGCTAGACATAAAAGAGACTCAGGAAGAGGGAATTCTTCAAGAAAACCTACTGACAAGCAGAAAAAATGAGCAAGAACCATCCACTGTCAACTAAACAAAGAAATGGTCCCTAGTGCAAGCCAGAATTTCTGATGATTACAGTCAAAGTTGGGTACAGAGTGAGACAAAATGAAGAACCGATACATGACCTTATTTTTAGTAGAGAAAATATTTACATAAAATTTAGCTGAGAAAGTATTTACATAAAATATTTACATAAAATTTTAATCTCTCTACACAGCTTGGACTCCCAGTGATCCTCCTGTTTACAGCCTCCCCAGCACTGAGATTACAGGCATGTGCCACCACGCCTGATCTAACATTTGCATAATTACATATTGCATAACACACCCCACTAGCAAAGAGCACACCTGGGTTCCAACACCATTCTCCAGTTCCAGGGACTGGGTAGTCTTGGAAAAGTTCTTCCAAGGTTCACCCACAGACACGTACGGTAGACAATGCTCACTGCTGGCAAAGACCTCAGTAATATCTTTGGGCCAAAACTCCTGCCCTCGGCCTCTCTCCATATGGCCTGCTACTCTTCACAGCTTGGTGGCTGGGCTCCAACAACTCGTGTCCTGAGATCATCAGTACCTCCTGGGAGCTGTCGCGTCTCATGCTATGGCCTCATCTGAAAGTCTCGATCCGACACAACTGCTCTTGCACAGAGTAAAGGTCAAGGAATTTCTAACCCACACTTGGAGAAGAAGGAAAAAGATATGAATCAGGAGACATTGTTATGATTATTTTCAGAAAATATATATTATCATGATAGGCTGCAAAATCAAAAAGGATTCCAGAAGAGTGATACCCTTATGGGATGAGCAATCAAGAAAGAAGTTGGATAAATGTATTCTAAACAGGAAGAACTGTCAGCAAAGACTTCATATATGAAATTATCTAGAATCTTCTTGAAACTGTATCATTTAACACATCTGGATCACATATAAAAAATGATCAAAGTTGAGCTTTGAGAGATAGATGAGACCTGGATTATGATGGGTTTTTAATGTCAACCAAAAGTTAAGGTTTAGTCTTAGGGGAAATGTGTTATCACTCACTTAAGTCTGTCTTACAATGATCAGACTCTTATTTTGGTACCACTGAAGTGCTCTGAATTTTCCACTAACTGACCAGTACCAAACATGACCCACTGGCCTTGGCTTCCATCTGCCTAGCTCCTTGCAAATATGTCCTCCCCTAAAGTGAGTACAGCAGACAGGTGCACTCAGTCATCCAAAAGGATTCCTCGGAATGCCCTGCTGTACATGCCCCGCTGAGGCCTATTGCAGTAAACGTTATGAGACTAGCAGAAACCAGCAACGCGATTACCCAAGCCATCCCGTGTATACACACGAATGTGTCTTCTCTTCCTTCTTTCTTTCTTTTCTCCTTTCCCTCATCCCAGTTGTTCCTTCCCTTGAGCAGTTTCTTTCTCTTTCACAGTATCTATTATACCTTGTAGATTTTATTCACTCATTGGTCCATTGAAAGGCACAGTTAATGCTCAGGGTTTTTTCTCTTCTTTTTAATTTTTTTGGACCAATTTTGCATGCCTATATCTGTTAATATGAACAAGTAATTTAAACACAATAATATACAATATAATAACATTCATTGAATTCCTATCTTTTTTTTTTTTAATGTATTTAGTACACTGTCTGCAGGGTCTCATTACATATATCAGACTTGTAGTGATCCTCCTGTTTTCAGTTTCCCAAGCACTGGGATTACAGATGTGTGCCACCACATCCAGTCTCAGTTGCTGTCTCAATACACCCCAAGGTGGGGCCCAGCATGGCTTATGGTGCTGGTGTTCGAATCCCAGTTCCTGCACTCTGCCTAAGCAGATACTTATTCCTCTGAGCTATCTGGCTGTCCCTTTACATCTTGTTTAGTGAAATTCTGTATCACTTCAAAATTTTTTATTATTTTTATTCTACTAAAAAATAAAATAAAGTCATGAGACCTATTGCATTATACATCACGAGAAAATGAAAAAGTAAATAATTTATAATGTTTATATTAAAAAATACAATCCTTGGTTTGGGGAGATAGCTCACCAGTCTAAGTGCCTGCCTGGCAAACACAAGGACTCGGGTTCACTCCCCTGTACTGCATGTGGTGCTGGCCCTGCCCTAGGCCCAACCAGCCAGCCTCTGAAACTGGGCATAGTGGCCCATGTCTGTAACCCGAGCCCTGGGGAGGCTGAAATGGGAGGGGCACTATAAGTCCAAGCTGCACAGATTTGGACCCTGTACCAAATACATAAATTAAAATAAACAAACAAACAAACAAACAATAGTCATGTTTGGAGTATAAAATGTTCTTTTTCTTTTTTAAAACTTTTACTTTTATTTATTTATGTACTTATTTGGTATAGAGTCTTGCTATTCAATCGCATGAGGTACAGGGATTGAACCTAGGTCCTTGTGCTTGCCAGGCAGGCCCTCAGACCATCGATCTATCTGCCTAACCCAGGAGTACTGAATTTTCTTAATGAATTTATATTATCAATGTAGCTCCTATAGACCATTTTTTTTTTTTCGAGTGGAAGATGGCGTGAACCCAAAATGGATACACTGATGCTTATCAATTAGAGGAACACAAACGCTGTGGTTTGCATGTGTCCCCAGAGTCTATGCATGGAAAACCTAAACTTCAACACATGCTTGGGAGGTGAAGGCTAAAACAGTCAACTACAGAGCGACAGCTTGGGCTTCACGGATGTGTGCATGTTGCTTCCATAAGGCTGTGAGAGTAGGTTTGTGATCAAAGCAAAATCCACCCCCTGTTGTCCGCCAGCCTTCTCCTTCACTCTTTCACTTTCTACCGTGGGATGAATAGCATGAAGCCCCTTGCCAGATGCACGCATCGTGTTCTTGAGGTTCCCAGGTTCTAGAACTAGAAGGCAGATCTCCTTTCATTGTTTACAGGTTACCTAGTCTCTGGCAGTCTCTTACGGAAGCACACTAAAAGTTGCCTACAAAACGCATTGAACAAACTATCTTAAGTCTCCTAACTAGTTTTTGTTTTTAATTACATAGAAGAACAGGACAACCTAACAGTGAATTTATCCTTTAAAGGGAAAAAGGAAGTGGGAAAATAACTTGGAAAGTAATTCTCTTAGTGTAAACTTGCTGATGGTAACATAGAACCTGCGAGTAGGCACACGAGCCATAGCAGTTACTTAATATGACATGCTCTGAAAAACCATGAAGTGAAGTCCTACTGGGTAAGGAAACTCTTAAGGTTCAGTCCAGAATGATTTCAGTGTCCAAGGGGACTTAGTGTTGGCAAGTGCTAAGGATACAATAGCAAATTCATCATAGCTGCAGCTTCCACAAGGAAATCCGGGTCGTTCTTCCAAGAGATTTTATATGATGTGAGAAGGACAGAAGCCATAACTGGAGACACCAGGAACTGGGCAAAGATGCAGCACACTGCATACTAGCATGAGTCTGGGAAGGGTCAGTTCACTTCAATTACAATAGGAGTTAATAGTGGTAGAGTACTTCCCATGTCCCAGGAGCTCTTCGAAGTACCTTATGACAGAGATGACTCTGTAACACCCCTGAGCAGGATTTCATGCTTTAAGCCAACAGCTTCAGGCATCTCACTGCTGGGTGGAGACTTTCCTGGTGACAACATAGTTCCCCTAAATTAACATAAGGTCTTTCGTGGAGAAGACTTCCAGAGGATCCAGTCATTTGTCAGTATTCCCTAGCCCCTTGAGCTAGTTCTGGTAACTGAATAAATGCAGGCCACCCAGAGAAGATCTTTGTCCTAGATCTCAGAAAATCTTGAGTTCTGCGAGTGGGTTTTGAACCTCCTAGAGCCATGAAATCATACATTTGTCTCTTTTATTTAGCCTTTGCCATCCACTTTGGGCAGACTGACTGCAGATTTGGTCAGTCTGCAATAACTAAGGGATCACATTAACCCTATAACTTTACATATATTAATTTATTTAAGACACAAGGGTTGCTTAAGTTGCAGTATAATTATGATCTCTGTTCACATAGGAAGAAGTCCCAAAAGGCTGAGTAATTTATTAGAGGACATATAGTTAATAAGTGACAATTCCAGGACGTAGAGCCATGCAATCTAGTTTATCAAACCTCTCCATTTATTCACTGGCTCTTCCCTAGGCCCAGTTTTAAAGATAATAACTTAATTGTAAAGTTTCAAGCAATATAAAAAGCACAGTGGCTACTGAATAAAAGTTCTGCAGTCCCTTCGTGCCATCTTTTCCTACCTTTCATGCTATATGAAGTTATCACTCAAAATTCATTTTTCTTAAATTACAATTAAAAATTCAGGATCTACTTGATTACACAACATGTTTAATTTTTAAATGGATCACACTATTTTATCATATCCAC
>PVKN010014897.1:0-18833 GCA_004027915.1 Capromys pilorides
CGCAAAAATATCAAGTAAGAAAATTTTTTTATGATAGTAAAGAATTTCAAGGAATAAAACATAACATAAAGACTAGAATGGTAAATATATGACCAGTATTCCTTTTCTTTCTTCTTTCTTTCTTTCTTTCTTTCTTTCTTTCTTTCTTTCTTTCTTTCTTTCTTTCTTTCTTTCTTTCTTTTATGACCAGTATTCCTAACAGTTTGGGGATAGGATATCACACAAAGTTTTAATATGTCGTGGATGTGGACAGTGTTTATGGTGCTTACTGGTGGCCAGGTGTCACTTATGGGACTGAGCTACTGCTATTTCCTTGATATCTACCCTGTAGGCCCAGAAGGAATCATGACCCATGAGGTGCAGGAGAAGTCCATTTGTAGAATATGCTGATGGAAATGTTCTGGTGCTGTATACAACAGTAATTGAAAGACTGCTGTTGTATACCTCTTTTTCTCCTGTGTTTAATTGTTTATCCCATTTGGTGGGTTTTTTCCATTCTCCTTCATGGAGTTGTAGATATTTTGGTGCCTCTCTAGAATATCTTTTAGTAGTCTGTGTAGTGTTGGCTTTGTCATCATGAAATTCTTTGTATTTCTTTTTTTGTCACACAAGTGTTCCACTTCTCCATTATACTTGAAAGAGAATTTTGCAGAGTACATCAGTCTGGGTTGGAATTTGTTTTCTTGCAAGACTTGCAGTACTTTGCTCCATGCTCTTCTTGACTTGATGGTTTGTAAAGAGAAATCTGCCATTATTCTAATAGGTTTTCCTTTAAATGTGACCTGTTTTCTTTCTCTAGTGGCTTTTAGAATACTGTTCCTGTGCTGAATTTCTGGGAACTTAATTATTATGTCTGGGTGTGGTTTTAATTGGGTTAATGTTATTTGGAGTTCTATATGCTTCAGTGTCTTGAATGTCAGATTGTTTCCCATGTTTGGGAAGTTTTCTGCCATTACTTCTGCCAATATTCTTTTTATATCATTTATATTGACTCCTCTTTCTCATTGATACCTATTAGTCTCATATTGTTCATCTTTGTATCATCTTGCAGATGTTGAATACTTTTCTTCCTCTGCATCCTAGTTGTTATTAAGATCTTTTCTTACCTCTTCACTAGCTGCAATGGTGTCTTCAAGGTCTGAAAGTCTATTTTCACCTTCATTGAAATGGTTTTGCCAGCTTGTGATTGCGGTTTTAATTTCCTGTAGAGCACTTTCAATCTGCTTCATGCATTCTATTTCTTTTCTATATTGCTCGTTCAAGGATTCCATCATTTTTCTATTCTTTATTTTTTTATTAGTGTCTTCTTTAGAAGCCCTTAGTACTCATTTCATTATAGTATCATTTCTTTTTTTATTTTGGAAATTATTTCTGATATGATCCCCTCTATCCTTTCTGAAGTTATTTCTTTACTTCAGATGCTATTATTTCAAAGATTTCAGGTGATTTCCAATTTTTTGTATGCTATTATCTCCTGTATTTATTCTGGGTGATCTCAGGGCCTGAGAGCACATTTTGCTCCTTCTCTTTGTCATTTTGTGTAGCCCTGCCTTCTGACCTTTGGTGTAGATCTTTGGTAGAATTCTTATCTTAGCACCAGATCAGGGTCTACCAAATTCAAACTTGTTCAGGTTGGGGCGGCTTGGGTCTGGCTGCTGTGCTCCATTTCTTCCTGCTGCAGCTGTTGAAGTTGAACCCATTGTACCACTCTAACAAAACATTCTGCTCCTGAATCAGCTTGGTTGATCTCTCTGCAGGGAGTTCTGTCACAGGGTTCCCCACTGGGCCTGTCTGGTGGATGAAGTTCCACTCACATGCCAGGCCTGGGTGCTGGGTGAATGAGTTTCCAGCAGGCTCTGAGTGGTCTCACTCACATGCCTGGCCTGGGCTCTGGTTGGAATGAGTTTCTGCTGGACTCTTAGTTTAAATCCATCTACATCTTCTTATGTTTTTTTTCAGAGCAGGCTTCTTGTAAA
This sequence comes from Capromys pilorides, assembly GCA_004027915.1. Lineage (NCBI taxonomy): Eukaryota > Metazoa > Chordata > Mammalia > Rodentia > Capromyidae > Capromys > Capromys pilorides. The sequence goes on from PVKN010014897.1 coordinate 1,977, forward strand.
TGTCTTCTCTAATTACTGCTTTTCCTTCACTTCTCAGTTATTCTTCCACATTTCCATAAACATACTATCTTCTCCTATCTGATCATGCAAAATGAATGTCTATTTACCTTTTATCCCCTCCAAGTCCACTTATGCATACATTCCTTGAAAGAGTTGCTTCTCACACCACTCCCATTGCTCTGGCCCTTCTTTGTTCAAGTCCATTAACTACTTCCCCGGTGTCAGATGCAACTGCGAGGCTCTGGGCAGCAGCTGGCCGTACCCCCAACCTTCTGTATGTGTTCTCTGTGTGCAGACTCCAGGGTTTTTATATCCTTCCTACCTCCAGATCCATTTTTTTTCCCCCTTCACTGCTGCTTTCTTTCTCCTAAGTCCGTGCTGGTGCTGAACTTCTGGCTGTGATGACTTTGCTCTCTTCCCACCGTCTTCTCTTACTGATCTCAGTGACTCACAGAATGTCAGTCCCTCGCTATGCCAGTGGGAGGCACACAGAGTGTGACACGCTGAATGAGTCGGATTGCAACCTTATAGTCACAAACCAGCTCACACTTCAGGAGAACTAAGGACCCATGCATACTGCCCCACTGTAAATCTGTGGTGGGCTCACTGGGATTAATCAACATGGACCTGGGTTCTGCCTACTATGCCTTCCAAAGACACAGCCTAAAGTGAATAATTTTTTCTCTTAATTTTCTTCCTTCTCTTTTTTCATCATTTGTTTTATTTTTATTTTTTAAACAAAGAAACAGTACAGGGTCTATAGGGTCTATAGGGTCTCGCTATGTAGATTGGACTTGCAGTGATTCTCCTATTTTCAGCCTCCCAAGCACTGGAATCACAAGCATGCAGCAACATACCCAGTCTTCCCCCACCCCCTCTTAAAGAATACAGAACAGTGATAGGCAAAAAACAAAAAACAAAAAACACAGTATTAGAAATGACACAAGATTTCACTAAACAAAGTAATAGTATACAATGTGTCACATGATGCTATCTTCAAATTAGTTGTTCAGATTACCAGATATAAACATGTAAGATTGGTTTAATAAAAATTAGAACAATAACAAAGAAGCTTTAAGAAATTCAAAAGAGGAAAAAATATCAGAGCAGAAAGAAAAAAATTTAAGCTTTAACTAGTCCTTTCAAAAGACCAGCAGAAATTGATGAGTATCCAAACTGTGATGTATCTATACCTAACCATATCTTTTCTTTTATTTATCCTTTTCCTCATCCCAGGTTTTCCTTCCTATTGTACAATTTCTTTCCCTTTCACAATATCTGTTGTACCTCTTAGATTTCATTCCTCTCTCAGGTTCTCACACCAGTGAGATAATATAATGTGTGCACACACGGGTCTGACTTACTGCACTCACCAGTGTAGTCTCTAGCTGCAACCGCTGTTTGCTCTTATTTTTATATGGGTTTAAGCATGGCTCCAGTTGTTTTGTTTCTGCTTTTTCCCTATTAGTTTCCCTCCTGTCTTCCTCACTAGCTCCCAAATTGTCTTCTTTTCTGTGCTCTACCTTTTCACGCCCCACCTTTCTTGCTCCTTCTCTCTCTTATTTTTTCTTTTGTACCAGGGATTGAACCCAGGGCCTTACACTCTTCAGGCAGGTGCTTATCCAGCTGAACACTTATTCTTCTATTCTGCCCCCCATTTCCTTTAAATTTGCTCCTCTGAGAGTAAACTTGCCATATTGAGGTTATATTGACTGCATACAATTTTCTGGTTTGCTTTAGATTTTGTTCTATAACAATAAATATAGGTCATATAGTAAACTGTGACAAATTAATAGTTGCCATAATTTGTCATTTTCTAGGCTGTGTTTGAAACAATTGTTATTGCTGATTGAACTACTTCAGTCAAGGTGACATAACTGTTCTAGTCAGTTGTTCCTCCTGGCTTGCTAAGACTGAGATTGCCTGAGGGTCATAAACAACACCACAGGCCTTTGTGTTGGCCTGCACCCCAACATTTCCATGTTCAGAGCAGCTCTCTGCAGAGTGTGCCTGGCCACCCTTGACACAGCATTGCTCCTCTGGGCCCAGTTCTTCAACACACCCTGATTCAGACATTGCTTTCAAGAAAGTGGAGACACCTAAGGAAACCTTCATACAATCTTCAGTGATCAGCTCAACGTCCAGGACCAATTATGGTATCAGGACTATTGTTAACTTTCCTGCTTTAGGAGACATTTTTCCACACTAGGAGGTGAATCCAGTAGTATAGTCATGTTTCTCTGTCTACAATTGCCAGAATAATTTAAAAAATGAACCAAGAAGATGAAGATTTCCTCGGAACAGTACAATCTGCAGAATTTTACTTGTATAGGTTTTGATGCTGCTGGACACATTTTAAAAGTGAAGAATGTTCAATAATAATTAAAGACCTGACAAGGGAGAAGGCCAAGCCAAACTCCAGTTGACGAGGAAAGAAGAAAGGGCTGCAGTGTCGAGTGACTGAGCCTTGCTTTCCCTCTGCTCTTTCTTAACTGGAATGGCACTGAGTTCCAGGAGCCTGCACACTGCATGCTTTGCCTTTGCAAGATAAAGGCCCACTACCAGTCCAAAGAGGCCGCCCTGAACCAGACATCCTCTGACTTTCTATGCAGTTCTAAAATCTATACTTTGGGCTGGGGAGATAGCTTGAGTGCCTGCCTGGCAAACTCAGGGCCCCGAGTTCAAGCCCTACTACCACACGCCATGCTAGCCCTGGAACAGCAGTGGTGGCGCACACCTGTAATCCCAGTGTTGGGCAGGCTGAGGCAGGACGAATCAGTACAAGTCGAGCTGCACAGCGAGACCCTGTATCAAAAGAAATAAACAAACAAATAAATAAATAAACTTAAAAAATAAAATAAATTTACATTTAAATACTGATGAAAAAGCTAAAGAACACCTAGTGCCTTGGGTCTAGCACAAATGGAGCTGAGGGCCGAGGGCTCCGATGCTTCCTCCAAGCTCCCTCTGGCCTGACCAACTCAACATGGTGATGGCCATTCTGGATGGATTTGATCACCTTCTGCCACACGGTCCAGTACCGGGGTTGCCGTTTGGACCATCATGTACCTCCACTCCATTGAATCCAACAGCGTCCATATGATTTACCTGGACTATCAAAATGCAGGCAAGTACAGCTGCAAGGAGGTAATTCTCCCTAAATAATGAGCAATGGAAGGTTTTATCCACAGGAGAAAAATAACTGCTAATGCTCCCCCAAGGCCTGAGGGATTTCCCAGCGTGTATGGCTTTCAGGCTAAAACCCACTTCCCAGGCAACTGATAATTTTTGTCTACATTTGTTTCATTGATAAAAACTTCATGAGATTCCAGGATCTAATACTGTGCCATGGCTGGTTGTGATCTTCTGCCCAGTCTTCTTTTTATTTGCTCTCATGCAAGCTTAACACTGGAGTAGACCCAACGTCTCCCCCTCAATCTTTTTCTCTCTGTCTCTGTCTGTCTCATTCTCTGTCTCTGTCTCTACTTCTTTCTCTTTCTCTGTCTCTTTCTATCTCTCTGTCTCTTTCTCTTTGTCTCCTTTTCTTTCTCTCTCTTTCTCTTTCTCTGTCTCTCTGTCTCTTTCTGTCTCTGTCTCTCTGTCTTTGTCTCTGTCTCTCTCTGTCTGTTTCTTTCTCACCTTTTCTTGACCATCACGAAGTGAGAAGCTCTGATCCATCTCTGAGATCCACCACTCAACCTCTGCGCCATTTCACTGTGCCTCCACACCCACCAGAAGTGATCAGGCCACGTGGTCATGGACTGTGAAGCTGTGGGCCTCAAAATGAGTCATTCCTGCTTTGAGGTTATTTTCTATGCTATAAATCATGTCACAGGATAGAACTCTAAGTAAAACAGTGATTGCATCTTGACCTACCAAGCCTGGGAAATAATACTGGAAACTCACGTTGGGCAGTAGAGAGGGTGAGTATAGGTGTGATTGAAAGAAGTAAGAGAAGTGGAAGAAAAAGCAACTTGTCTTTATTTCTTTTAATTTCTGAGCTAATAGTGTGTACCTTTGTCTGTGTTGCAAATAGAAAATACAGAAAGTAGGAACAGGGAACTTGTTACATTTCAGCAAAGACACTAATTCCCAGTTCGCTCTATGTTAAGGTAAAGTAGGGCCACCTTGGGAGATCACTCAGCTCACTGCCCCTTCACACCTCTGCCTCATCTGACCCCCTTCTGTGTGTCCATGTCTGACTTATGTGGTGGTCATCTTTGCCATTTGCTTCAGGACAGTCACACTGGAAGAACCCTGGGCAGTGTCACTGCAGAGTTCCCACGGGCTGCACTGTCACTCTGAAAGTTTGTGGAGAGGCTGACAGTGGTTCTGCCTGGAGGCTAGAGCTGCAGTCATCACAGCTTCTCCCCAGGGCCCTGCTGGGTTTCTGTCACCATGGGCTTGTGGTGACAACAGCACTTAGATGCTGTCTCCCCCTGGTCCTGCATTGTGGGCTTGTGGGCTCCCTTGACCCTGCTGGGCCCTCTTCAAGTGACCCGCTGTGAGACGGCTGTTGTTCTTCCTTTTTGGTGGTTGAGGGGGAATCAAACTTGGGCCCTCATGCTGCGGCAGGCACTGCACCACTGAACTAAATCTCTGGTCCCCTGTTCTTTCTTACATAGCAATGAGCACTAATGCCATTTATGTGCATACTTGGTATTTATTATTATTGCATTGGAAGAGAGTGTCTTTCTTTCTTTCTTTCTTTCTTTCTTTCTTTCTTTCTTTCTTTCTTTCTTTCTTTCCTTCCCTCTCTCTCTCTTTCTTTCCTTCCTTCTTTTTCTTTTTTTGTAGCTGGCTCAGTCCAACCTGGGAATGGGGTTGGCATAGCATGTTGTTCCTGGGATCAAACTGTGGTCCCTGCACTCTTGACCAAGCTTGCCTATGCAGACGTTTTAGACCACTGAGCTACCTCGCTGGCCCACGAGTGCCTTTCTTGATTCTGCCTTCTTTGCCTGAAATGTGTTCTATCTCCCCAGCCCAGCCACTGCGGAGAACACCCCTCTGACTGGGCTCCTTGGATGTGAGTCACACTGAAGTCTGTGCTCTGCTGTGAGATAAGCGGAAGCAGGCGCTGGAGGGGTGCAGAGGTGCTGTGAGGCCTGGTGCTCTGGCCTGTGAGGCCGTCGCCAGCATCTGTGACCACAGCACACGCCAGCTGGCTGGGGCTGGTCCGTGTGCCTCCTGGCAGGTGCAGCATGCATCAGTTTTATTGCTCATGCCAACTTGGGAGTTGAACTGGATGTGACGAATACTTCTCGAAGCCCATTCCAGGTATGCATGCTCTTAGATGGTGCTGCGATCCAGACCCAGGTTCCAGTGTTTAGGAATGAAAGACTGGGAATTTAGGAAGCGACATTCTCACTGGAATGATAGCTATTAAATTGCTACTACTCTCCAGAGTGTTTCTAGGTATTTCTTCTTCTCTTCCACCTGTCTAAATTTCAGAAAAATGCTCCAGGGATGCAGCTACGTTTATTCCCATTTTTATGATGACAACCTTGAAGGCTCAGGGGTGTGAAGCATATGGCCTGGGCGAGTGGGACGTCACAGGCTTCGAACCCAGTTGAGCGTGGCGCCATAGGCCGTGCTCCTTATGTGACCTTTACTGAACTACTTTGTTCTGAACTCCAAGCAGCTGAAGGAAATGATCTTCAAAACTGTCACCTTCCCATCTCATCTAATTTATGCTGTCACCTTTGCAGCAGCTTCCAGGATACAGATATTTCATGGTTTTCCTCTATCTCAACAAACTTACACCATAAAATATGCACTGAATGTGTGCAAGGAGTCAGGCAGGGAAGACAGATGCAGTGCAGGCATCTCCTCCCACTCTCGGAAACGGGCCAGAGGCAGACAGAGTCAGTGGGTTTCCATCCAGTGGAAAATCCCACCCTTCCCTCTCGCTCGGCCTTCCTGGATGCAGACTTGACTATAAACGGAACACTGCAGCCTCTTTAATGCAGCAGGAAATCTTGTAAATGAAGGGAAAGAGTGACTTTATAAGTGAGACAAAGGGTCTCTTTCTAATATATCTAATCATCTGCTTCGTTAATCTTATGCTGAGTCATCCCAAGGGCGTGTTTCTCCTCATTAGCACATGTTCCTACTGTGCCCGTGCTACCTGCATGCTCCATGGGAGGACATTCATGCCTCAGACACTTCCTGGGTAAGAAAGCTGAGCCACAAGTAGGAAAATCGAATAACTGCTGCTGTAGCACAGCTGCTGCTGTCTCTGCCCCTGAACAAACCACTCTTCCTGAGAAAAATCAGGTGTCACTAGCTTACTGTCATGAGAGTCTGGTTTTGTCTGCATCACAGGCAACAGATCGGCAATCTGAATTATTTGTAGAGGAAAAATCTCAAAGGACTTTCTCTTGTTTTGCTTTTCAAAACAGGAAACATTGTGTTTTTTGGCCTAAAGAGCTGCACTTTGGGAAGTAAGTGGAGTGCTGCCCCAAAGGTGAGCGTGGTCTCCTGGAGGAGCTCGGGTGTTCAGCAGCTGCACCAGGTGCTTCTCGACACATCTTCTTCCGAGACACAGCAGGGCTTGAGAGGCTTGGGTGGGTGGCTGACACGGCCAAATGTGCCTAAGGGTCCAGAACAGAAGATAAATGAAACAGTGTCTTCTGTGTGCTCCTGTCCCCATGCATTTCTTTTGGAGATAGAAATTTTAAAAGCATTTTAAAGGCACCAAAGACAGATCAAACTCAGTGGCTGTGTCTGAACTAAAAGAAGACGCATCAGTGATGGTGGGAAGGTTGGTGACTAGGGTCCCGACGAACTTTCACCACCCTATGCACTCCGCCTCCTTCCCAGGTTTAGCAAAGAGCAACTAACATTGTCCGGAAGAGCTTGGAACAGGGTCTTGCTAGATGAACCAGATGTATGGTATTAACATCAAACTGGTAAGATATATGTAAGACTTCGTGTGCTGTACTTGTTGTGTGTCTTCACTTGATAGCAGAGGCAAGACCCAATTTCATGTTTTCCAGTTATTGGTCATTCATATTTCATTTGCAGGTGGTTTGTGGATTGTATAATTTTGTTGAAACATATTCATCAGGGCCAGCCAAATAGCTCAGTGGTTGGGGGTTCAATCCCTGGGCATGCTGTGTTTGACCTGCCCCTGGGGCATGCTGAGATGGTAGTTGGGACTGGGCGTGGTGGTTCACGCTTATAATCCCAGCTTTTGGTAGGCTGTAAACAGGTGGATCACTATGAGTTCAAACTAGTAGTGAGACCCTGAACACCCTGTCAACCATTCTCTAAAATATAAAAAAGAAAAGAAAAGAAACATATCGATCATTCGAATGTTAGGAATTTAAAGTAATTTACCATGATCAAAATAAATTATAATTAAATGTATGTCAAATAATAAATAATTAAAAGATTGCTAATAAATTTGACAATTAAAATTAAATTATTTTAAAACAATTTTAACTTAAAATGGGGAGTAGGGCCTGGGTTCAGTGGCTTAAGCTTCTGTCTAGCAAGTGCAAAGTCCCAAGTTCAATCTCCAGTATTGCAAAAATGAAATATAACGATCATAACAAAATGAGGACTAAGGGCCAGTAAGATAGCTCAACTGACTGAAGCGCCTACTTAGGCAAGTTTAGGCAAGCACAGGGACCGCGGTTCGATCCCCAGCACCACATGGCACGCCAGCCCTGGCCCCAGGGTGGGCTGAGCCGGCCAGAATCTGGGCACAGTGGCTCGTGTCTGTAATTCTTGGGCTGGGGAGCCTGAAAGAAGGAGGATCACCACGAGTCCGAGCTGCATAGTGAGACCCTGCAAGAACCAAATACATTTAAAAAAGAGGATTAAAATCCTTCTGAGTGGTCTTTAAAAGCTGCCCAGACTCCGATAGCTGACGTGGTGGTCCTCCCCGGCACTCCTCCACCGCAGCACACCGAACACACCCTTCAGCCCTTCCCTGGCTCGGTTCCTTCCCAGGAGGTTCGGAGGCTGTCATCTCCACGAGGCGCAATCTCCAGGACCCTCTTGTCGCAGCTCTGATCAGCTCGCAGTCACTGGTTGTGGGGAGACTTCCTACTCTCTGTGACTCAGACCAACCAACCGTCCCGCGTCTCGGGTCACCGCTTACTGCTCCTTTGCGCGCCATTTACTGCAGAAAGTCTTTATTTGGGATTTTTTCGTTGCTGCTGCTGCTGTTGAATGTGTGTCATCCCGACTGACTGAAAGCTGTCTGAAGATATGCCTGGTCGTGCTCACCCGGAATCTATCCTGGGGCTTCATAGAGAGTGGGGCGACCGAGTGGGGCGCGGTTTCTGTGCCCCCGGCGCTCTGCAGGCTGCGGGGCGCAGCTTCCCGTTGCGGGAGGCTCCCGCTTCCTCAGCTCCCACGCTTGCGCACACATGCTCCCGCGCCTCCGAGCTTAACGCGTGACGAGGGTAGCAAGCTGCTAAGTGAGCGCCCGTTCATGCGGCACCGCGCGCGATCTCCTACCGCGGGGACGACTCCCCTGCCGCATCGCGGAGCGGAGCAGCACCCGCACGCGTGCGCGAAGCCACCTTCCCTCAGCCCAGTCTGCATTGTGTCATCTTTCTAGACTGAGCCATTCAGGCGGAATAACCCAAGCCCACGCCCCTGAAAACCGGCCTAGACTGGGGGCCCGACACGCCTTTCCAGTCTTGTTCCCGTGCTTCTCTCTTCGCCCTGCATTCCTGACAAGCCCAGCGGCGAGCGCCCTGTGCGGACTTCGTTTCCCTGCTCCCCTCGCAGAAGTGCCACCGTCAACCTCGCTTCCTTATAATAAATAAGAACTGCTCACCTCTTAAAACCTATCGTAAATGTCTCTTCTTTAAAACTTTCTTTAAATCTCTTAAATACATTTAATCTCTCCTTGCACAGCATCAGAGTTTTTCATAGTTTTCTATATAAAATGTACCTCTTCACTCTCTGCACTGTTGCTTGTACTTTATTCCCAGATCAAAATTTCACCAAAAAAACCCCCAAATAAATTGCATACTCCTTGAAAAGTGAGGTTTTTCTACTCATCCATGATTTTCTCATAGGCCCGACGTCGCATATGCACATCAGAAAACACATACTGACTGCATGAAGGAGCCCAAAACCTTCCATGTTAAAGACACACTTAAAATTTCAGGGCTTGATTTTCAAGTCCGTGTGTCATGGGGTCTCACGGGTCCTGGGGTCCAGGATCCCTGAAAAGCCACCACATGGTTCAACACAGGGAAGATCCCAGGAAGTTGGGCGCCTCTGTCCTGAGAGGAGTCCTCCTTCTACTGGTGAATACTGAAAAATGCTCCACAACAGTAACAGACAAGTGCCATTTGTGCGGGTCACAGCATCTGTTGCTCAAGTGCCAGCCACCACCCGCCTGGCTAGCAGCCACCCTTCCAGCACCTCTCTCTCCAGGCCCCTGAGGACTGCTGCCAAGTTAGCCTTCCTCAGCGCTGCTCCCTGGGCGCACTGCGGCAACACCTCCAGTTGCTGCCTCTCTTTCTGCCTGACAAGTTAGGAGCCATCTGTAGCTTAGAACTCAGTGCCTTGTATAATCTCGACTGAAGTCATCTTTCAGATTTGGACAACCAAGTCCAGAGGATCAAACTGATGACTGCTTAGACTTGGCTGCCATCCAAACTTGATTTAAATTTAAAATTCTGTGAACTGGTGACATTTAAAATCAGAAGAGAGCATACAAAAATCTGGATTTCTGTCCTTTCTATTTAAGTCTGTGTTACTCATGAAACCAGGTGTGGTGGTGCACACCTGCAATCCCAGCATGCAGGAGGTTGAGGCAGGAGAATCATCAGGACTTCAAAGTCAGCCTTGGATACAGAGTTCAAGGCCACCCTGAACTGCACAGCAAGACCCTATCTCAAAAGCAAACCAAATATATATCACAAAAATTATATATATTTGCTTATGTGCAATATGTGACTTTGAACTGTATGTATGGTGTAAAAATAGCTGACCAAGCCTATAGGCATAGATATTACTTTGTCAACTTATTTTTTTGTGAAGATAGCACTGAAAATTCACTATTTTAGTAGTTTTCAAGAAGATATTGCTAATTTTTTTTAAAGGAAGACATTGCTCTAACACATAGTCACCATGTTGTATAACGGGTCTATTGAACTCATTTTTCCTGCCTACCTCTGATTTTCTATGCTCCATCTCCAGTCACTATCCCGGTGCCCACCTCTAACTAACTCCTAGTTCTGTCATGCAACCCTCTACTGCTTTTTCTTTTTTTCCATGTGTGAGGTCATAGAACAATAGTGTCTAGTCTATCTCACTTAATATTTGGAACTTTATATCTCTCTATGTGTCATAAACTACATTGCTTGTCCTTCATTTTGAGGCTGAATAGTGCACCAGTGTATGTATGCAAGCGCGCGCGCGCGCGTGTGTGTGTGTGTGCATGTGTGTGTGTGTGTGTGTGTGTGTGTGGGTATGTGTTCCTCGGGTCGTGTTGCCTTTATGATCACTTTATGTGTTATATTTTGGCTATGGAAAATGGTGCTACAATAACAGGAAATGTAGATCTCTTTCCTATAAAAGTAGTTCATGTGCTTTGGGAAAGGCTTATGTTTCAGTTCTATGCAGCAGCCCCAGGAAGGCTGTGGCAGCCCACGTGACCACTGCCCTTTGCTCCTCACCCCAGGCCTCCGCGGACTCCTGCCATATTGATTTCTTTCCAGCCCAGCACCCTGCACTCCACCCTCAGCCACTGCACGCTCAACTGCTGGCTAATGTACTAGCTCCATCCACAGCTTTCTGAGGAACCTCCGTGCTCTGTCCCCAGCCCCACAGCCCTCTGTGCTCTTGCTGGCAGTGTGCAACCTCCTCTGCTCCCCAAGCTCCTGTCTGCAATGCTTACCCTTCATCTCGGGAGAGCGCCCATAGCAAAGCTGTAAACTGGCATCTTGTTTGGGTTTTAATTTGCGTTCGTCTGATGATCCCTAAGTGTTTTCATCGACGTGTTGGCCATATGTGGGTCTTCTTTGTGTTTGGAGAAACACTTATTCACATCCATTGTCTGTGTTTTTCAGATGCAGGCTCTGCATGGGTTCTTTAGAATTGTTCCCCATCTCTGGCGTCCTGAGCGCTCATCCTGGCACAGAGCAGCACAGATGTGGGCACTGAGTCCCCTTGGGTTCAGGGCTGCCCCCCACCACACGCTCCTGCAGTCTCAAGCAGGCTCCCTAACATTTGAGGAGGCCAAAGTCTTTGTTTATCATGTGAGACAAAGACTCACAAATGGCACAGAGTTTTGTTAACATTTGAGGAAGCAGTATCTAAAGAAACCGTAGCGCAGCTCCTGGTGTTTATGAAGTACTTCCTTCGAGTTGACCGTTTTTCTTACTAATGTGACAGCTTTCCTAGCATTCATTTTCACTGTACATTTTTAAGGCAAAGTTACTTTGTAGCTGAACAATCTAAGGACAATGACCCACTCTTGTTTGCAGCCCATGAAGCAAGCAGCAACAAAAATCTTATTTCATCTCTTTTACTAGATAGTAAAACATTAATATGTGACATTTACATAGCACCTGCAGAAAGTAAAACAGCTGGGGTCGGTGTTTAATAAAGGAGACCTGAAAGGGTTTTCCCTTCAGAGCAGATCCCATTAAAATCAAAGCAACATGACATTACCGCCCTTCTGAAAGGAATGGTACAATTTTACATTTGGACTCAGAAATGGACCATAATAAAGCACAAGAAATTATGTAAACCTTGTATAAAGTTCTGTCACCCTATTACTCCTTCCTGGCATACCACATGTATGTTGGATCAAGTTCCCTGAAGAAAAAAAAAATCATCAGAAATAAAAGTCAAATGATCAAAAACATAAAAGAACCCATTGTAGGGGATGAAAATAAGTAAGAAGACCCCCTGCCATTTGGAAAAGTGATTGGAGACAGGGGAAATGCAGGAGGAAAAGCACTTATCCTGGGCTCTGGGCTTAGTGTGGGAGCTCATGCAGTCCCAGCAGCCCTAAATAGGCAAGAGCGCTCTGTCTCAGTGGGAGACACAGGAGCAGGAGGTCTGAAAGCTGGGTAAAGGACCCAGTGTCCACCAGCGAGTGTTGGCATCAGGGTTCCCACTCATTTTATTGATCCCACAGTTCTAGTCCTATTCACTATGTTCTAATAGCGCAGGGACTCCACAGAAGCTGAGCGCCAGAGAGGGCACTTGATGTGGCCAGTGACACAGCTCGTGACAGTTGGTTCTGGGATTCAAACCTGGATTTTCATTCTAAATAATCTCAGCGGCAGTAGCATATCCATCCCTCACTTCCTCTGCATGCTAAGCCAGCATACTGATGAAGCAGCAGCTCACAAAAGACGACTCTTGACATTTCCCACAATGCAAGTCAAGATGTGATGCTTAGCAGATGGCAACACTAGCACACAGCTAACACTGGAAATCAGGATGTCAATGAACCTGACAGGAGCCAGCGAGATGGCTCAGCTGTCTAAAGTGCCTGCTTAGGCAAGCTTAGGCAACTGCAGGGATCATGGTTCGATCCCCAGCACCACATGCTGCACCAGCCCCACTCCCAAGGCAGGCTGAGCGGGCCATAAAAAAAAAAAAAAATGAATGAACCTGATGGAACGACTCTTTCCCCACAGATAATCTGTAGGAATTAGTAAATTGTTTAACCTGTAAGAATAAATCAAGAAGCAACCTACACCAGGGTTATAGAACTATAGAATAAAGGTTTCAGTGAAGTATTCTTGGATTTGGTACAGGGTCTCACTACGCAGCTCAGACTTGTAGTCACCCTCCTGTTTCCTGTTTTCAGCCTCCTCAGCAGTGGGATTATAGGTGTGGGCCACCACACTGGGTCTCCAGCTCAGTGCTACCCACCCACCCCACTCCTCCTGCCCCCCACCCCTGCTCAGCACCACCCACAAGCAGCACTCCTCCACTACCCACTCTGTCCCACTCCCCACACCCCTGCATCCAACTCCCATGGTGCAGCATGTGATGCTAGGGATCCCCACCCCTTCACTCATCTAAGTAGGTGCTTAATTTGCTGAGCTATCTCACTGGCCCGTTCAGTGAGGCATTCTAAAACTTCTTTGATCAAATATCCCAGAACATCTTCAGCTGTTCAGGGGGCGTGACAGGGACTTCTGCTCATGGATATTGGCTCTGCATTTCCCAGTGAAAACCAAATGGATCAGTCATATGGGAAACAACACCATCCTAGAGGAAACTGTGGAAATGTTAAGATGCCCATCAACTTTGGCTTTATACTTTGTCAAACTCTCATTCAACTAACTTCCTTGAATTCTTTCCACTTTACCTTTCCCCCTATTCTTGCCCTATATATAAAGATAGTATTCTAAATTTCACTCATAGTTTCAGGAGTTCTGTAATTCAAGTTTTTGGTATGTTGCAAAAGTGGAAGTTATTTTTTTCTTGCTAGTAACACTGCCTTATCATTTGTGCATACAGAAGTGTGGAGATATATTCTCACATATATGTCATAAATGACTTCAGAGCTATCCTCCCAACGGTGCCTTTTCCATTTTACTGGCTGTAGAAGGTTGTATACCCACACAACTTTTGCAGTCTTTGCATTGAGAAGTTCAGTACATGTTCTAAGTGGACTTCTAATTGCAGCAATCAAAGCAACATGGCAGAGATTCCAAGGCTGTGGTCTAGAAAGGACACGTGTCTTCCCCTTTACTTGCCGTGCCCTCCCTGGAGAGCCCTGCACTGCTAGGTAAGCAGCCTCGCTGCTTCAAGCAACCCTGACAGAGGAGCCAAGTGCTACATTTCAGTCTACATTATCAGGAGCATCTTGTCTCTCTGCCATCTACACCAGGACATGGTGTAGATGCCACCAACTGATTCCATGATTTATCCAAGAAAGTCACCCTCAGGTATTTGAGTCATTTTAGCTGAGTCCCCAGAGATGGACACATTACTTCCTGCTTACCTAGTAAGACAGTTACTGTTTTGGTAGCTTACATTGCATATGTGCTTCAGTTATTGTGTGCAATGGCTGATTGACCCTGAAGGCCTCGATACTCTTTTCAAGGAGCCTAAAAGAATTCATCGATCCCCTCCCCATGGCCACAGAATATGGAAAAGACATCTATAGGCAAAAGAGTGCTTTGCTTAAGGTAAGAAAATGTGATGTGTGGGCTGGCAAGATAGCTCAATGGTCTTGAGTACCGGCTTAGGCAAGTGTAGACAAACCTAGGGACTGTAGTTTAATACCTCGCACCACATGCTGCACCAGCCCTGCCCCCAGGGTGGGCTGATCTGGTCACAAGAAGAGGAGGAGGAGGAGGAGTGGGGAGGAGGAGGAGGAGGAAGAAGAAGAGGGAGAAGAGGAAGAAGAAGAAGAAGAAGAAGAAGAAGAAGAAGAAGAAGAAGAAGAAGAAGAAGAAGAAGAAGAAGAAGAAAACATGATGTGATAGAAAGATCAAAAGTTGATAGTGCCCTAATCTGATTTTTTGATTTTTTTAAGTAAACAGAAACTCAGTATGTAATATTAGGTTTGGGTAGGATACTGTGTTAAAATTCAATAAAGTGTGACATTCTGGAAAACTGTGTTGCTTTCCTTATATATGCTTCAAACTGTACATTGTGTTGCAGAAATGTAAAAGTAAAATAGAGGAATTTATTTGAAGGAAAATGTCCTGGTGGGCTTATTGAAAAGAACTGCAGAAAATATTTAGTTCATGAAAACTTCTCTTTTTATTTTTCTTTTAAGATTTTTTGTCAAATAAATCAGTCTTGAAAACTAGAGATCAAAAACACCAGCTCCAGTAAGCCTAAGGGCTTTGCCTCTCTGAGTCCATGTCATCGGGTGAGAGTATTACAGTGCGAACATGACATGTTTGAGTAAGCAATTATGCCAAGTAGGTCAACTTGATTGATTGCTTTTGTCAAAACTTTGCTAGGACTTGGATAGAAGAAGCAGAAATGTATTAGCAACTACACTTTCTGAGCTCTTCTGAGGGACCAAACAGCATCCAAAACTTGCTTTTACAAATAACTTGTTATTGAAAGTGCAGCCTTACACATTCACACATTGCCTACAGACGCTTCGTGTCTACAGAGCAGAGGTGAGTTGATTGCACTGCATGAGCTGTGAGTCTTGAAATATCCACTGTCTGCAGTCTTTATAGAAGAGGCAGAATCCTTGCTCTGCCTCTTTGAGAGTAGGAATTTGCCTCAATTCGGTAGCACTATGGTGCTGTTCTTTTAGATTTAGCACAGTATCTTGATCACTTACCTTTTTAATAACAATTCTTCACAAAGAAGCTCAGGGTCTGTAATATTCCACTTGGATTATCACTTCAGCAAGGACCAAGAAGCCATCTTGGGTCTTACTGTCTGTGTTTCCCTGGTCTCAGTGCATGAACTCGAGGCTGTTCATGACCTCACTTCATGGGCTTGTACAGCTCTTTGCCTTTTCTTCTTCATACTTTATTCTAGAGGGAGTGATGGCCAGATAAGTGGCCTGAAAGATCATTTACTCTACTTGGTGAAAGAGTTCTTAATGAGATGAGTCCTCAACTTGCAAAGTTAGGAAAAATTTACTTCAGAAATGAATCGTTTTGAACACAGTTGTCCAACCCAAAATAAATGGAAATACAGAATGTTAGGGTAGCTGCTCCAGAAAAAGTCTTCTTCCTCTCTCCCCAGAGAAAGCCAAGAGATTTACTGTCTGTTCAAATCATTAACTCTCACAGATGTAATTTCCAAAGTTTCTATAAAGTAGCGCACGAGGGAAGCACAGAACATTAGCTGACAGTGGGCACCAAGAAGACGATGCACAGTGACCATGGACTGACCTAAAGGAGACCAAAAGGGAAAGGGGAGAGTGAATGGACTCAGACAGAGTTAAGTAAGGAAGTCTGGCAAAGGTCGTCCCCACCAGGAAGAGGACGATGACACTTTCCATAGGTGGCTCCACAGATGGAGACCTAGGGAAATGTGATAAGCTCCTGCACGACTTAAATCGTCTAGTTCCTAAAAATGACCTTGACAGTGAAAACCTTGGTTCATTGATGAAGCCAAACAAATAGGAGAGGAATAGTATCACAGGAGTCTCAGTTTAAATCCTCAGTTGTGGGGATAGGACTGGGAAAATGACTTCCTCCGTGGCTCAGAGAGGGTTGAAATAAAAGTACACATAGGTTACAGGTGTGAGCCAGAGGCAGTCCCAGGGTTAAGCCCAGGAAGTGAAGTGAGAGTTTAAATAAAAAGTGGGCTAATCACTTGGCCAGGGAGATAGCTCAATATAATAAGTGCTTGCCTAGCAAGTGCAAGGTCCTGAGTTCAATTCCTGGTACTTCCAAAAAAGAAAAAAATGTACTGAGCATATCAAAAACCTGTCAGGAACCTCTCAAGATGTATGAACAGCAGCCCATGAGGACTTCAAGCACTTTGACTGGCTGTGGACAGATCAGCTAGCATCAATGATGTCTCACCATGCAGCTGGACCATAACCAACCATTTCACTTACCTTTTCCCCCCGTTTCTAATAATGTGTATCTTATTTGTGTTTATGAGAAGCTGTTTTTGTACACCGTGGCCAATACTGCGAAGGAAGAGAGAAAAAGATCACTGAATCTTCTACCAGCAAAGGCTTCCTTTTGGCATGAAACTCTGAGACCTGAAGGGAGTGCCGCGCACCTTGGTCGAGGTGTCACCTAACCTGTTCTTTTCTTTGACTTTATTTTGTTATTTTTTATTCATTTTAATGAGAAAAAGGTAAAATAGCAATGAAACAGTTTCAAAATGAGACAGTAGGATGATGACAATAATTAATACCATGCATATTGTTGTCTTCATAGTAGAGGACAAGATGCAGACCTGATGTCTTGTCTA
>PVKN010014898.1:0-18833 GCA_004027915.1 Capromys pilorides
CAGGAAAAGATACCTACCATTATTAGCTATTAGAGGTAGGCTCTCTCTTAAGTCACTAAAATGCCCAGGCTTGTCCTTTTTGCCTCAGCCTCCAAGAGTATTACCTTTTATTCTAAAGTACATACCCAAGAATGCAAAAATGTGTAGACAATTGTTCATAGCAACATTTTTCATAATAGCCGAATGTCACATCAACTGATGAGTAAATGAATAGTGCAGCATCTATACAGTGGTATAATATCCAGGCAAGTTCCAAAAAGATTTGCCATATATTCTTTAATGTGAACCTTGACAAAATGCTGAATGGAAGAAGCTAGGCATGAAGGACCACATATGGCTCTGTCTGTATGAAATGACTGCACTAGATCAGTCTAAAGAGATAGAAAGTAGCTTAGTAGTTGCCCAGGGCTGCAGGGCATGAGGGTGTTAAGAGTGGCCATTCAAGGGTACGTGGTTTCTTTTGAAAGTAATGAAAATGCTCTAAGAAGGATTGTAAGGATACACATACAACTTCTGTGGACTACAAGCCCATTGAATTGTATACTATAAATTGATGAATTGTGTGATGTGTGAATCCAGTCTCAGTAAAGCTGTTAGACTAGATGTACTTTTAAAAATGTGGTCTGCACACATCTCAGACCAAATTCTAAGATCACACTTGGAGTTGGCAAGATAGTGCCTGCCTTGGCAAGCTCTGGGACCAGGGTTTGATGTTTGCCACTAGCCAGATGTGTTCAGGAGCTGAGGGAATGGCCGTTTCGTTTCAGTTAACTAACTTTTAAGTTCAGTAACTTTAATGGCAACAAGCAAATTCACGGGAGCTAGCATCAAGGAGTTGGCCATTGTTACTGCTTTTACTTAACACTGCCTAAAAGGTGCCAGCAACACAGCATGTGAAGAAACCAAATGCATAAAACTTGGAGAGGAAGAAGTAAATTTACTCTTTGTAGATGAGAGGATTATATACCTGGAAACCCCAGGAGAAGGCAGTAAGTCATCAACTTATGAATAAGTTCCATTCTGGGAGAATGTTTGTAAATCAGATTCATTGCCAAGTCCAACAAAGTGAGTCTTGCATACTTTTGACACAGATACACAATGTAAAACATAAAAAAACCAAACACAGAAATTAATGTAAAGAAACTTTTGCTTTTACAATTGGTTATTGCGTTGTGCTTTTTCGCAGGACCCTCCACTCACCGCTGCTTTTCCTCTTGCTTCTGGACATCCTGGGCTCTGGCTGAGCACCAGTACCATTTGCTGTATACTATCACACTTCACAGTAGCACAGCTTGACAGTGTCCAGCAAAAGCATGGGCTATTTCACCATTTGTTCTCATCTGGGAATGTTTATAAAGCGAGGTCTGTTATATCTGTGAAAATTCACAACTCGAATGTTCTTAAGTCAGAGACTTACTGTAATCTAAAAACTCTGACCAACAATAAGAAAATTCAACCAGTAGCAGGATTCAAAATTAAGCGTACAGGAGCCAAAATGTTTTGTTTTTAAATGTGTCAGGTGGAAATTAGAGAAAGGAGTTCAAACATGCCTGTCAGAGCTGCCAGGCAGTCCCGTTGGATGTCTTTTAACCATCTACTCCCTGCCTTCCTGGATAACTTCTGTGACCTTTCCTTCCTTCAGACCTTTGGGAGCCTTTCCCTAATCTTCCCCTTGGCAGTGGCATCATATTCCATTTCACTGAGAAAGTAGAAGCCAGCTGAAGCCATGCTTCCACATCCTATCTGATTCCTGCCCATCTGTGCAGATTTTTCTTCTTGCCACTTGTGCCCAAGATCCTGTCTCCTGCCTTCTGCCAAAGTGTGTTGCTTGAGCAATCGGTTCTGTCTCCCTCTTGCTGTTTCTCCCATCCTGGAGGGTGAAGGGGAGAGCTTACTATTCTAACCCAACTTTTTACCTTAATGCCAAAACTTTCCAAATTGCTGAGTGACCTCTAATTGCTGTTCCTCGTTTCCAATTGACTCTTTCTTGAACACACTGGACTTGGGCTTTGTCTCTAACATAACTCTAAAAATGTTCTTGGAAGCCCAGTGACCTGCAAGCTGCTAAATTCAGTGGTGAGTCCTCAGTCCTCTTTGTCTTGGCCTCGTAGCATGTTTTTCGTGGCTTCCACAGCATTCTCCTGGATTCGTCCTTCACCTCTGTGCGGGCTCTTCCCTTGCCTCCTGACCTTTTATTGGCAGGGAGCCCCAAAACCTTTCTGTCTGTCCTCATTTTCAAAAATATTCCTGTCTAGTGTTCAGGGCTATGGTACTGACTCCCAAACGTAGATCCCTGCTCAGACACTGCACTGCAGACCTGTGTACCCAGCCACTTGGTCACCTTTGTTTGGATGTCTTAGAGACCTGTGAAATTCCGCTGATGCAAAGTGAAGCTCCTGGCTTTCCTGAGGTCTTCTCTGTCTCTAAATTGCTACTTCGTCCCTCGGTGGCTCCCATCAGAGACCTTGAAGAGTCTGAGACCTCTCAAACCTGGCGTGGAATCTCTCAGCAGATCTCCCAGCTTCTGCCATTCCTGCAGTCTGCCTGATCATCTTGCAGTCGCCACCTTTCCCTCCTCCTGGGTTGTTCCAGTGGCCCCCTTTCTGATGCCTCTGCTCTGCTGTCTTTCTGGCTCATCTATTCTCAACACAGCAGCCAGTGAAGACTTAAATCTACATCAGTGTGCATCTCTGCTCAAAACCCCTCACATTCTGATTTAGCTGGTCTCAAAACAAACTCCGCTGACTCCTTTCTCCTACACTCCTGCTAGCTCCCAGAGGCAAACCCAGAGTCTTCATAATCTGCTAGCTATGGGAAATCTGTTTCTTTCTGCCTGGCCACCTCCCTGACTTTATTAACTTTATTAACTGCCACCCTGCTGCCCTCTTGTTCCTGGTCCCTGTGGAGTGCCGTGTCTGACTGGCAGGTTCTCCAGGCATCGCCTGGCTCCTTGCCTTGCTTCTGGTTTCTGTAGGGTTTCTACTTCCCCAGTGGTGCCTTTCCAGTTGTAGCACCCACCCTGCTGCCTGCCCAGTCCTTCCTCTCTGCTCTCCTTTTTCTTTTTCACTTGAAAGTGTCTTGTGTAGTAAGGGTTTTGCTTGTTTCCTCTCTTCTCCCTTTAAATTACAAAGTTGATGAAGGCAGAGATTTTTCTGTTACATTCACTGCTGAATTTCCCAACTGAAAAATGCTTATCACTTGGTGGGGGGCAGTAGGTGTTTATTAAATGAATGAATGGGAAAATAGATTGAAGAAGCCAAAAATGATTCATTCGCTTTTGATAATTGGCATTTCCTCATTTTCCTTTGTTTATGATGTTTTGCATTACCTCACTTTATTTGTGTCTGTGTACGTGTGGATGTGTTGTTCCTTCCTACACTAAGAATCTGAACTCAGGGCCTTCACACTGGTCACTACATACCCAATCCTTTGTTATTTTGAATGAGTTGCGCTAAGATGCTAAATTACCCAGGCTAGGTTTCAATTTACAGTCCCCCTGCCTCAGCCTCCCAGGGTGCTGGGATTACTGACCTATGCCACTGTACCAAGTTGCATTGTTCTTTCTTACTGGAGCATAAGCTCCTTGGGATCAGGAACTCCATTTTTCCCTCTTTCTGTTTCTTCAGCCAATAAATATACAAATAAATGATGGAGAAAATCATCATCATTAGCTAGAAGCATTCAGCTCATTCCAGCCTTTTCCTTGCGCTACTAGTTTACGCTCTGTTGCTGTTATTTATTTGACGTTGCAGACTGGTCATCTTCCTACTGAATACTCCTGCAAAGCAAGGAGTCTGTGGAATAAGTGGGGTGAATGCACCCAGTAGTGAGCTCAGTAGCACTGGACCCCTGGCTGCGCCAGCATGAGGCTAGTGTAAGTGCTGTCCCCTCAGCTGCAGCCCTCCTTCCTCACAGGCACCGCCTGGCAGCTCTCTCGTGTCACGGCTTTAATCAACTCTAGGGTAAGAATCTTTCCATCCTAACAGATGGACATGAATTTAACCAGACAATAAACCATGTATGTGCCATAGATATGCTTGCTGAGGGCATGATTCCCAGCACAGAACTTTAAGAACAGCTGTCTGATCATGAGCTACTGTTTCTTGGTGAGATGATTTGTTAGCATAATTCTAAACAGATAGCATTCATAAAGTTAATCACTCATTGGATACCCGACCACCAGCAGGCTAATTATTTGCAGGGACAGTTTTTTATAAACAAGTTACTTACATGAGATTTTTAAAAGCTAATTTGATGCATTTTCTTTCTACATCAAGTGCCATTTTCCTGAAAGGGCTTGTTAACCTTTTGTGCATTGCCAGTAACTTGCCCGAATGCCTACAGGGAACACAAATCATGAGTTGTGAACAGCCCCTTATTTTCTGTGATGCTTTGTCTTTTCAGTACTTCTATTAATTACTATATAAACTACTGGTTAAATGATTCTTTCTGCACAGTTCTTTAGAAATATATTTCTTTTGTCTTTTCACTTTTTTTTTTCCCTGTCATTATCTTCCAAGATGTTTTCATTCTCTCCACAAATACTGCTTTCCCTGTGGAACCTATGCAAATGAAAATGTGGAGTATGTGTTTGTTTTGCATTCTAGGGAGGGTAACTTCTATTGATGTACAATTTCATTGGTGTGATCCACCAGGCAAAGTATAAATTGCTGTAAAACTGGAAAAGTGTTGGGTAAAGCAGATGTTCTCTTAGCATGAAGCAGATGTAAAACTTGCAACTGTCTGTCTAATAAAGTATAGCATTTGGTTCTATACAGCTGGCACCAAGATTACCGATTAATCATGTTTGAATGCGTTTTTACTAGTTAGATCCCCCTCTGTTTTTTATTGTTCTGGGTATATTGAAGAGAGGGGTGGGGCACAGAAGCTTTCTACTTTTAGAACTTTAAACAATGTTTTTTTCCCCTCATCTTTATATGACTGTTTGGTTTTATTCTTAGAACTGTATAGGAAGTGAAGCCCATAGATGGAGGTAAATAGTTTGGCTCTGCTGTTGGTGTTGCAGTTTTCTTGTCAAGCTATTCCAAGGCAGTAGTAGTAGTAGTTTGAACTTTTGAAGGCAGTGAGAATGAAGGAAGAAAGAGTAATTAAACTGAAAGCAGTTTTTCATTCTCATTTTCTGGACAAAAGTTAATATTTTCTCAATTAACATCAGTTCATAGCCTCGATGTTTATATGACCAAGTAGGGATTTAAACATTTCAGAAACATTTCAGAGAGACAGCTTGGTGGTGGTCTAAGCATTTGCCTGCCTGGCAAGCACAAGGACTAGAGTTTGATCCCCAGTACCACATGCTGTGCCAAGTCCATAACCCCAGACTGTGCCAGCCCCAGAACTGGGCATGGTGGCGCACACCGGTAATCCCAAAACTGGGGGGTGGGGGAGGCTGAGACAGGCAGACAGGAGGATCACTATGAGTCCAAGCTGCACAGAAAGACCCTGTATCAAATAAATAATTGATAATAAAAGTGTAAACATTCAAGAAATAGGTGATATACCAGTTTGGATTTATTCTCTAAAAGGCAAAGAACAGTTTTTTTGTTTTGTTTTGTTTTGTTTTTCTCAAGATAAAGATGACTAAGGTGTACATAACTACTAAGAAAAACTGCTTTTACTCCTATAAAAGGCAAACACAAATCAGTAGCAACTATGTAAACCAAAGAAGCTGTCTCGTCTGGTATTGTCCCTTTTAAAAGTAAGTGTGCTGACTAAACTTCAGATCCTCATGGGCCCTTTTAAATGCTTAATTCCCCATGATAAATTAGTTTGTGTGAAAGGAAATGCAATATACAAAAAAGTTTACTGTCTCACCCTCACCCATGCTTGTAATAGGAGTGAACTAATAGTGATACAACCTAATAGTTTGGTTTTGGAGCCAGTAATTGGATGCTTACACTTTTAACTAATTAAGAGAATATTTCTCCAATGATTTCTTTGTGAGTTGACTTAGAATATTTTTAAAGGTCAGGAGAAATATTTAAAAGATAGGAGGAATACACTGTCTAACTTTCAGGGCTGGAAATGAATAGTTTGCATAGTTCGTTTGATGAAATGTTCGTTATTTCAAAAACATGGGAGGAAGAGGAAAACAAAAATATGCTTCAGAGGAGTTGGCTTGGAAGAGGAATGCTCAGCTTCTGTGTTCTTCCAGCTCTGTTGTGTTTATGGGGCGCAGATCTGCAGTCGTAAGAAACAACATAGATGAGATTACATTTCAGACAATGTGGTAGAGATTCTAGGGCCTGGGTTTTGGAAGACTTGGGTAGAAGAATGCATCATGACAAAGATCATAACTTTTGTTCACTTGTGTTTTTACACGTATATCAGAATATTAACAGGATTCTTCCAGAAAACCCTCTTCATCTTCTTTACCCATTGCCTCCATATTGTATGTTAAGAAAAGCATCTTGCAACCAAACTGACTCATAGCTATGTAAGTGTTCTTATCCAAAGGCAGTTGAAATGTTTCATGCATCCACTTACCTGCACATACATATTTTCAACAGGGTTACACTTGTCAAAGTAAAAATCAGGTGAAAGGGCTGAATATTTTATATTCGTAGCAAATTGTTGACCTGTATGTTGCTGCTCTTATTACAGGTATCTAATGAAGTTACAGTTCTTTTCTTCTGGGAGGTTTTTTCTGTTTGTTCATAATGTGCCTGTTTCATGTCTCACTAATATTACTTGAGAATAGTGATGTGTTTTCTTTTTATTTTCTTAAAATTTAGTTTTCAGTGACATAAAAGCAAACGATTCACTTTAAAACAACTTAAATGGAACTAGTTACTAATTATTTCTAGTTATGTAAAAAATGGCTTATTGTGGAAGGTGTAAATATCCACAGAAGTAGAGAGAATAGTATAACAGGCTCTCCAGTGTCCATGGCGCAACTTCAGTTATCATCTTGCTGTGGTTCTTGTGTGTCAGGGTTTTGCGAGCCTGGAAGAGGAATGCTCAGCTTCTGTGTTCTTCCAGCTCTGTTGTGTTTATGGGGTGCAGATCTGCAGTCATAAGAAACAACATAGATGAGATTACATTTCAGACAATGTGGTGGAGATTCTAGGGTATGGTGGCACCCGCCTATAATCCCATGTTCAAGAGGCTGAGGCAGGGCCGTCACCCCCACCTGATCATTACATGGTGAACTCAAGGACAGGCTGAGCCACATAGTGAGACCTGTCTCACCAAGCCAAAGCTAAAATAAATGATAAATCAGAACAGCAATACAAAAGATGTCTTGTATCCTTGAAATGGTAAACTGTATCTGTTGGTGTTTATCTCTCTTAAACTGTAGTTCTGCATCCTGTTTCTACAGCGACAGTACATATTGAAGTAAAAGTAGGCCATGTAAACCCAGTCAATCTAACTTCATTTCAGGAAGTGGAGCGAGAAATCTCATTCAGAACAGAATGTGGATTGTATTACTCCTACTACAAGCAGATGCTGCAGGCTCCAACCCTCGTGCAAGGTAATTACAACTAATAGTTCCCATTCAGGGACTGCTGCATTCTTTGGAGCCTTTTAGTCAGAGCATCACTTGGCTCTGAAACATTTTAAATGCTTTAGAAAACTTGGGTAGTTTCTCATTTGAATTCATGTAGCATATATATATTACGGCCTAGCTCAGCCTGCCCTTGGGGTTGGCACAGCATGTGGTGCTGGGGATTGAACCGTGGTCCCTGGGGTTGCCTAAGCTTGCCTAGGCAGGCACTTTAGACCGCTGAGCCATCTCACTGGCCCTGCTATTGCTTGTTAATGTCTAATCATCCCATGAAAATGGTTTCTTCTAAAAGAAGTTACATAAGATCTTGTAAAACTCTCCCATCCTATCCCATCCCCCAAAGTAATCTCTTCATGATTTCTTAAGTTCATTTGCTATTGTTCTCCTAATCATTTTGAAGGAGGTTTTTGTGGGTAAAATGAGTACTATTCAAAAATCCTGGGCATTCCAGGAGTAAAAATGTTAGTTGTCCCTCTTGTCCTCACTGTCCCCATTTATTGCTTTACCTGGCAATTGCCCACTTTCATATTTTTTCACTTCTCCTAAGAGATGTGGAACCTCCTGCCTTTCCTGCCTCTAATGGAAGCCTTCTAAGGTCTCTCCTACCTAACACATCCTCCACGAGCTCCACCTGTGCACACAGGGCAGCTTGTCATCCTTTCCTAGGCTTTCTTTGCATGCACCTATGATATCTTCGATGTGATTCTTCATAGGTGATATTTTGTGCATCTGCTTTTATCACAGTAGAAGACATGAAATTTTGGCTACCTTTTTCTATCATAAAAAGTAATCACTTGATTCTTACAGTGATAGCCATATTCATCTGTCATAAAGCTGCTCACTTACCTATATCAACAACCATTGATGATGGTTGCCTATATCCATTATTTCAATGAGACTACAAATTGGTGACATTTTAAGCCTTTTGTTTTTCCTCTGTCTATTAACTGGAACTTTGTTCTATAGAAAAGCTTTTTCTCATTAGTCGATTGGTTACCCTGAGGTACAGTGTACACAAGACAGAAGCTATAAATATTGATTTTTTTCTCACGTGTGGCCAATCCTATTAATATGGATTCCAAATTTGCAAAATCATACACTCCCAAAAATTTATCTATCACTCTCAAATCAGTAAGCATGCTGTTGCAAACCCAGTCAGGTGCAGGGGAACCACAGTTCGATCCCCAGCTCCAAGTGCCTTACCAGACCCGCCCTAACGGCAGCCTGAGCCAGCCAAAAAAAAAAAAAAAACCTCAACTTTTTAGGGCTTGCCAAATAGCTTATCAGATTAAAGCACCTGCAAGCAGGTGCAGGGGGGTTCAATCTCCAGCCTGCCTTGCTGGCCCCACCTCCGGAGCGTGCTGAGGCAGCAGTTGAGACAGGGCATGGTGATGCAATCCTGTAATCCCAGCTCTTGGGAGGCTGTAAACAGGCAGATCACTAGGGGTCCGATCTAGTTGTGAGACCCTGAATACCCTGTAGACCTCTAAAATACAAAAAAAAAAAAAAAATTTTAAATTAAATTGAAAAAATGTATATGTGTGTGTGTGTGTGTGTGTGTGTAGATAGATAGATAGATAGATAGATAGATAGATAGATAGATAGATATAATCATGACACTTCCACAGCACTTATGGATGTGTCCAGAGCTGTGAAAAAAGTTACCAATTTTTGCCTTTTTTTTTTTTTTTCTCAGCAAGAAACTAAAACAGAGACAATGCTCTGCCTCAGTCTAGCTCTCATATTGCAGTACTGGCCTTAGTGACTTTTCTTCTTGCTGAAATAAGATGGCTGACACTGACGGTTTTATTTCAACTCCTAGTTGATAGGGGTTTCAGTCCACAGTCACCTCACTCCAAGGCAGGCTGACCTAACAAGGGGCATCGCAGAGAAGAAGCACTCTGTGATAGAGCAGCCTGGGAGTGAAACAGCAGCAACAGCAGCAGCAGCAGCAGCAGCAGCAGCAAGCCTTCTTTTCCTTTTGATCTCATTTATACCCCAAGCCTTTTGAGCCTGTCCCACGCGCAGGGCGGGCCTTCCCATTGGCCTCCCCTGGAACTATGCTGAATCACTCAAGGGACTGTTTCAGTTACCATACCCTTAATCCAGACCCACACACTCGTAATCCTTGTTCATACACTCTAGATCCAAACACCTCAAATAAAGCCCCACCTATGAGTACATGAGGCTTTGCAGGAATATCTAGAGAAAAGCCATAACAGTCTTTTTTTATATTTTTATGACATCTGCTGGTTTTATAATTTAAAATGGCCTCCACACATGATATACAAGTGCTGTGTAGTATCCTAAGTGCAAGAAGGCATATATGCCTTGCAGAGAAAATGTGATAGGTTTTGGTTAAGTGAAAGTGTATTGCTGCTGACCACAAATTAATCAATGTAAAAAAGTGTTTTAAACAGAAACCCACATAAAGCAAAGTTATATGGTTGATGAAAGTACATAATTATAAAATTACACTGAACCATTATAGAACATATTTACTGTGAATAATGAGAACTGGTTCTGTTTGAGAGTTCACAAAATTGCAGAGTTGCTTTTCTAGCATCTCTGAAGCAGTGTTTCTGATTCCCTAGGGAGTCATCCTGAATGTCTGGAGGCGTGTTTGGGTGTCACAACTGTGAGGGCACGCGCTGGCATCCAGTACACGAGAAGCCAGTGATGGAACTAAGCGTGCTAGGGGCATCGCTAGCAGCCCCACAACAAAGAACCATCTTGTCCCAAACATCAGTGGTGCCGAGGCTGAGAAGCGGCTCCATAGCCACATGGCTATTTTCTGAAGTATTGTGACAAACTCAGGGGCTGGCTTGTTTCTATGCATTTGTGTCATCCAGTTAGGTCATTCTTTTAGAAATTTTCGAGCACGTAAAAAGACTGAGGGAATCCTGTAATGGGTTGCTGTGTATCCATCACACAGCTAAGACATTAATCAACTCACAACCCATCCTGTTTTGTCTGTGCCCCTCCCTACCTTAAGACTGTAGTAATTTCATAGGAAATCCGAGGCATCATGTTTCTTCATCTGTAAATATATCAATATGGCTCAACAGTGTTCTCATTTCTGCTTGTGTTAGATATTTTTAATGCAGTTTACTTGTATGCTAGTTGTTTTGTTTTGTTTTTTGTAGTGCTGGGAATTAAGCTGAGAGCCTTCACACTATGCTGTGTCCCTAATCCTTTATAAAATTTATTTTCATTTTATTTTTTTGGGACAGGCTCTCACTAAGTTGCCCAATCATGGGCTTGAACCTATATCCTGCCTCAGCCCGGCAGAGTATTGGGATTATAGGCATTTACCACCACACTCAGCTAGATTTTTAAGACCATTTTTGAGATGCACATAAAGCATCTACATTGTAGTCATTGGTTGTGTATGTGTTTTCTTAAATATATCAATGTCTTTCTTCTTGTGCAGTTTTTTTTTTTTTTTTTGGTTGACTGATTTAGTTCATCAAATTTCTCATTTTCTGCATCTTTCTGAAGCCCCGTGGTATCATTTAATATTCTTGCCTGAATTTCCTGCTACATGTTAGCTAGCTTTAGGCTTGTTCAGATTTAGGTTCTACTTTTTGGTAAGAACACTTCCTCGATGGCATCGTCTACACCCACATGGGAAGTCACACAGTGTCTGGCTGCCCACCCATCCATTGCTAAATTCTTGATTACCTTTTCACTAATTTTTATTTTAGCACCGTTGATGATCGTTTCCTAAATCCATTAATTTCATATACCATAAAGTGGTGGTGTCCTGTCATTCCTTCCATTATTATTGGATAGAATTTATTTTTAAAGAAAAGTATTTTCTCAACAACCATGGGGCAAGTTATTTTGGTTCATAAGGGAGTGGCTTAGTTACTTTTCTCTGTGTTGCTGGGACAAATACCCGACACACATGCTTAGGGGAGGAAAGGTTTGTTTTGCTCACAGTTACTGGAGGTTTCATAATTTAAAGCTGCCTGAATTACATAGCAAGACCTCGAGACTATGCCACTGTGTCCGGGATGATTCGCTCCACACCTCTAAGAGACCACCGCTTGGGCGTGGGGGAGAACCTCTGACAGCACTTGCTGTCAGTTTAATGGTTCCTGCCTCTCTTGGCCTCGCCCCTCAAGCCCCACCCTGCTCCTTTGGCCCTGCCCCTTGAGCCATGTGCTTGGCAGCCCCATCATTTACATGAGGCTTTGGGGGACAACTGGATACAAACTATAACCGGTTGGGGGGGAGCAGAATAAGTACAGCTCTTCTCCCCTTTATTAGTTTTAGAATGAGTTGTGTTTCTAGGATGCCCTTAAGTTTTTTTTCTCCTCTACTGCAGATTGAATTCAAAAGCACTCTACCACTGAACTATATCGCCAGCCCTTGAAGTATTTCCTTTTAAGTGTCATCATGAACTTCTAGATTTCTAACATAATTGATGTGTTTCGGTTCTTGGCATCCATACATTCAATCACGCAGTTCCTCTCTGATGGGATTCCTACTTTCTGACTGACATGACCCCAGAGGTCTTGGACAGCTCCCTTGTCTGCTGGCATCACAAGATATTTTGAGCCCCATGTGTAGTTTCTTCCACTGACCTAGAATCAGCTTTTCCTCCAAATAGCTGCAGTTCCTTCTAGTGGCTCTTTAGAGACTACAGCTTCGGTGCTGAGGACAGTTAGTGCTACAGGATGGGCCATTGTTTCCAGGTTTTTTTAGTGAGAGTAGCTAGAAAATGTGACTCTCCCTCCACCATAAGAAAATATAAAGGTAAGTACTTTCAGGCCAAAATCAAGATAACAGTTTCTGCTTTTTTACTTTTACATTTGTGTCCCTTGTTTTTAGATTTATTTTTTTAATTTATGTATTTTGTACAGGGTCTCACTATGCAGTTCAGATTTATAGTGATTCTCCTGTTTTCAGCCACCCAAGCACTGGGATTACAAGTGCACACTATCAGCCTGGTCTCCGTGACTGGCTCAGCATGCCTCAGGGGCACTCTGTCCCACTGAGCTATCTTACCAGCCCCCTTTTCTTTTCTTACATTAAAAATTTTTGTTCCTTGTGTCACTGACCTTGTCACTTGCTTTATTCTGCCGTTTATATAATACTTTCAAAGTAACAATAATAATATTGCTACTTGCAGTGTGCTCACCTGAAAATAGTTCAAGCTTCTTTGAGTCCCTGTTCACCTCAGGCTGCAGCCCATCTAGGGATACACTGTCACATTCCTGTGTTTTCAAGTCAACTTGAAAGAGTTCTTTCTGTATAACAAAGCCACTGACTCGGTAGGCTTATATGTTTTATCTTTTGATGTTCCAAGGTTTTTTTTTTTCTTCTAAAACAACATTAAGAAAGTTCTACTTCATCACTACCTCCTCCATTCTTGTTTCCTTCCTTGTTCGTTTGTTTTCTTTAGGTTTTTTTGTTTGTGTTGTTGTTTCTTTGTGTGTGTATATGTGTGTGTGTGTGTGTGTGTGTGTGTGTGTGTGTGTAGGTGTGGTGCCAGAGATCAGACCCAGGGGCCTGTAGATGTTATATTCACTCTTTTACTCTTTAGATAATCATTTTTATTCATTTTGGTTTTATTCCTTTAGTCAAAAAAAAAAAATCTTTTAATGTGTTCACATTTCCCCCTCTGCTATAGAAACACTGCCTGCTGTATATACTGCTTCCTGTTTTGCTTTCTCCACTCAACAGACCATCTGGGGGTCATTCTACAGTAGAATAAAAGATGGTCCTTATTCTTTTTTGCAGCCACAGAGCACTCTTTTGTGTGGATAACCGCACTTGGTACCAACCGGCTCCTCGGTTACTCTGCTCAGGATGCTATGACGGAGTGCCATAGACTGGACAGGTTCAGCAACAAGAATTTATTCTCTCGCATTTCTGGAGGCCGGAAGTCAGAGATAGGGTGGAGGGCAGCATGCTTAGGGTTTGGTTAGGGCTCTTCCTGGCTTGCACACCTCGCTGTGTGCGTTCATACAGCAGACAGACTAAAGACAGCCTCACAGATGGTGTCTGTTCTTGTAAGGGACTAATCCCATCCTGGGAATTCTGCCCTTTGACATAGGAATTACAGGAGGGCACAAATATCTCATCTGTAATATCTCTGCATTAGTCTTCTAGATCTGTGCCACAAAATACCACAGACTCTGTGACTTACACAACAGAATGTATTTTCTAGCAATTCTGGAAGTTCAAAATCAAAACACCGCAAGTGCAGTGTCCTAATAAATCCTCTTCTGGTTTGGAGATGCTGCTCTACTCTTTGTCTTCACATGGCCTTTCCTGTGTGTAAGTAGAGCAAGAGAGAAAAGAGAGAGACTGTGCAAGCCCGAGAGTGAGCCCGTTCAAGCTCCCCTCTGTTCCTTTCCCTAGGTCCCCACCCTTGTGATCTCACTTAGCCTTCATTGCCTTCTTCTGTGTTGTTGCCAGGTGCATTCATATTGAAGGGTCAAGGTTTCACCATACAAAGTTGATGGCAGGCATAGTTCCGTCCACACTACCTTCTACTGATGAGCATTTGGTTGTTTGTGTTCTTTTGTTCTTATCAAACAGTGCTGCGTGAATAACCTTATGCCTTGTATTTTTGTCAGTTTTTCTTTGGGATCAATTCCTAGCCAAGGTAAATGCATATGCACTTTTGCTGTGTATTGCAAAATTGTTCTCCATAAAAATGATGCCATTTTGCATTCTTGGCTGCACTGCAGAAGAATCTACTTCCTTGCAACCCTTACACTGCCATATTTCTCGAGTTTGCCGAGAGGGTAGGTAAGAACTGCCATTTCAGTGTAGTTTCAGTTGCACTTGTTGTAACAAGGAAGAGTTGAGCATCTTTCCTACATAAAGTACTACATGCATGTTTTCTTCTGTCAGCTGTCCATCCATTCATCCCTTGTGCCATATTAATTGGCTTATTTATAATAGCAGATGACCTCAATATAACAATGCATTTCTGTACCAGGCTTGTTTCTTACTCGCAGTCTTTGTCTGCTGCGAGACAGAAGCAGCTCTGCCCTGTCCTTTGTGTCTCCTGCCAGGCCCTATTTGGAGTATGCCAGTGTCGGGAAGACAGAAAGACTGAGAGCCAGCAGAAACACACGTTTCTCTAAAACCGCTACTTAGACACGGTGTACTTCACATGCACACACGTGCCTGTGTTCAAAGTGAGCCAGGTGGTCCGAGCAGTCTGACGGAGTGGGAGGGCTGTGCATACTCTCCCAGGGGAGGCCCTGGTGGTCACGTGGAGGAGGGCAGGCCTGGGGATGTAAAATCCTCTTGCCTAAATTTCTACAGAAAAATAGCGTGTTGTTTTTTGTTTGTTTGTTTGTTTGTTTTTCATTGCAATCACAGAAGTTTTAACTTGCCTGGGTTTATATAAATACTTAGCTAATGTCCAGCTGGTGTATGAGAAGATCTTTGGGAGGGAGCACTGTGTTTTTGCTCGTTGTTCTGTCCCCACTGCTATCTGCATTCCCTGGCACATACCAAAGAATCTCTGAAAGAGTTTTGATTAAATAGTGGTAATTTTCCCAATTTTCCTAATATTTCTTAGGTTTTCATGGCTTAGTATATGATAATGAAACAGAATCTATGAAGACAATTAATCTCCTTCAGAGAATGAATATTTACCAAGAAGTTTTCCTCAGTATTTTATATAGAGTTCTACCCATACAGGTATGTCATGATCTGTGCCATTAAGCTGTTCCTATCAGGGCAAAGTTAAAATCTGCCATTTCAAATTGAAAACGTCACATGTTCTTCTGATCTTGAACTGCTTGGATAGAAAGCAGAAATACCCAGTTTTCTCCATTATACTGAGAACATTACTAATATGACACTGCTTTTTATTTATGGAAGTTAAAAGATTTCTACCTATAGATGTTTCCTGTCATATCATAGTAATTGTGTACAGTCTAGAAGCTGATAACTATTTCATTTGTAAATGTGTAATCCTCCTGATTTGTCTTTGAGATGCAAATTATAAAATTAGCAAATCAGAGAATACTTCTCATGCTATAAGGCAGATTAGACAAAGTTAGGTATGCAAGATGAAGGCAGCCCCCCCCCCCAGACCTTTCCTCCCTTTTCTCTTGTGAGTGAGAAGAAAGCCTGCTAGCACACGTCTGGATGGGGAGAGGTGGTGTGGACTCTGCTAGGAGTTAGCAGCAAGCTTGCGCACGCTGCACTGACATGTTTTTTAAATGGCATAAGGAGAGGTAGGGCTTGTCTGACAAACATTTCTATTCCTTTCCTCCACAGAAATATTTAGAGCCAGTTTATTTTTATATTTACACCTTATTTGGGCTCCAAGCAGTCTATGTCACAGCTCTTTACATAACCAGCTGGCTCCTTAGTGGTACCTGGATATCAGGACTATTAGCAGCTTCCTGGTATATCACGAATAGGTGAGTTGGAATCAGTACACCTCTCTTCCTTTCCAAAATGTAAGTAAAATAAAGTTACTTTGCTACCAGCTCAGAGGTATTTTTGGTGCTGTGCTTGGTTGGGAGAGCATTTTGTCTTTGGTTTAGCTAGTGATTTGCTAATATCCCTTACTTAGTAAGATAGAAAGTCCTCCTTCCCAGCCAAGGACAGAATATTGCATTGCAGATTAGAAGAAACATGTGATGATCCCAATTCTCTTACATGGTTGGTGCTGTGTGATCAGTATTTTTACAGCCACGTTTCTCATTTCTTAAAGAGTTGTAATAATCTTTCTTCACCATCAGTCTTAATAGGTTCAGATACCTATTCTCAATTAGCAAAGCATAAAGCACTACAAATGCAAAGAAGATTTTATATTATTGAGTGCCTTTTAGTTTATAAACATTGCAGCCTCATGAAATAGTATCTTTAAAAAGCATATTTCAGGGCCAGCCTGATAGCTCAGCAGACTAAAGCACCTACTTAGGCAAAGTGCAGTGGCGTGGGTTTGATCCCTGGCCTGCCGTTCTGGTCCTGCCCATGGGTACCCTGAGAGGATAATTGAGAGAGGGCATGGTGGCACTTGCCTGTAATCCCAGCACCTGGAAGGCTGAAAACAAAAGAATCACAATGAGTTCGACCTACGTAGTGAAACCTTGTAGACCCTATCGACCCTATCCTAAATACAGAAAAAAAAAGTATATTTCATAGATATTGAATTTTTTCTGATGCACAGTAGCAGCACCAATATTTAGTAGGGGTCCTAAAACTTGAACATTAGTAACCTAAAATAGTTGTTTTTTATTATGGCTCTTTGTGCTACAGAATGCTTTATAACAACTCTGTAAGATAGATATGATTAGCCCCATCTTACAGATAACCAAGTTGAGGTTTAAAGGGTTATGTTAGATGTACACAAATATACACACAGTCAGTCATTTATTGAATTCCTCTTGTATTGAAACTCTGCTCTTGGTACGGAGTATACGAAGATAAGAGCTCACCAGTACTTACCCTCTGAGGGTTCATGTTGTAGAGAGGCAAGAAGTATTACATTCTCACCAGTGACCAATTTAAGACTCCACTATAAAACACTGAAAACTACAGAGGGAAAAGCTGTATAATCTTGCCTGTTGGCACTTAGGAAATTAGAGAAAAAGGTAAAGAGCAGTTTGACCTAATACCTCTGTGGATTTACCAGTCAGGCTAGCGTGGGCTTGAACCCCAGTTCTACCATTCAGCCAACGACACACTCGTGGTCTGGTCACTTAGATTGTCTCAGTGCCAATCTTATATTATGGGGATGATGATGGTGGTGCGAATAATGATAAGGACAAGTACTAAGAGCCAATGTCTAGAACCTAGGTGTACTTGTGCTCACTGTAATTATTGCAACAGTTCTTGTGAAAACTGTCATTTTGGCCATTTGTGTTTTCTTTGTGCAGAATAGATACCACAAGAGCTGAGTTTACCGTCCCCCTGAGGGAAAACTGGGCACTGCCGTTCTTTGCAACCCAGATAGCAGCAATTACATATTTCCTGAGACCAAACTTGCAGTCTTTTTCTGAAGTAAGTGTCTATGAAACTTTGTGTCATTTTAATTTCCCAATTTTATATAAGAAGCTTTGAAAAATATGTTGTATGTCCCAAACTGCATGAAGAGTTCTTATTCCATGAGCAGGTTTTTAACTGGAGTCAAATTAAGTTTTCTTTCTCTGAGCTTTTTCCTACTTTGCAAAGAAAATGTTTTCATTTTTTATGGTAAAAATGTACTCTACATAATCTACCCTTAAATAGTTGCAACAAGCCCACACACAATTTCTGTGAAACTGTCAGAATTTTTTAAGCTGTTGCTCTTGAGATGTGATTCGGTGCATTATCGCCTCCATAATAGTGTGGAATACACATACCGTATGTGAATATTTATATGCAGAGTGTCACTTTAGGATATTTCAAGCTTAAATAACAAATGCAAGGGTTTTCGGAGCAACAGTTTATGGTTTTTCTGTTTGGTTTATAGAGATATTGGCTGCTCTTGAGAAAACTTGTCTACAAGGTTTTTTATTACTAGAGACATGTAAATTATACAAAGGTTTTCTTTTTACAGAGGCTGACACTTCTTGCCATTTTCATATCAACTTTTCTCTTTAGTCTGACATGGCAATTTAATCAATTTATGATGCTGATGCAGGCATTAGTGCTGTTCACCCTGGACTCCGTGGACATGCTGCCGGCAAAGAAGGTAAAGCTTCGCTTTGCTTTCTTGTGGAGAGTTTCATTGTTTGTATTTCATATGCTGTGAGGAAATGAAAATATGCAAGTACTTAATGACAAAACTGAAGCTCCTTCCTAGATCGAATGTGAACATGCCATGGTCAATGGAAACTGCGGAGTGTGTGCAGCACCATTTAACAACCTTAGATCTCATTATTTATGTTAAAAATTGGCTTACTTGGAGGCATAAATCAATTTTCACTTATAGAGATGACTTAAATTTTAGAATGTATGATAGCTCTTTTACATTTTCTTAATATATATTGCCTTTTTCCCCCAAGGAACTCAGTGGTTACATAACAATGTTTCTTTAATATTCTATAATAAATGTTCATAGTAACATTTGGCCAATATGGGAAGAGAATCCCATTGGATTGGCCAAATGTCACATGTGAAATAAGGAAAGGGGTATCTGTCTCACATTGTGTGCTGCTGCCACTTAATCCCTGGGTGGTTTTGTTTTTTCATTCACAGAAATGTTTTAATGTATTTTATATATTTAAAAAAGTTGTTCATGGTTAGTAATTTAGTATTTTCCAAGTAAAATAAAATATCTCCAAATCTAAGGCAGCAAACCAGGCCCATATGGAAGTGTTCACTCA
Organism: Capromys pilorides; assembly: GCA_004027915.1. NCBI lineage: Eukaryota > Metazoa > Chordata > Mammalia > Rodentia > Capromyidae > Capromys > Capromys pilorides. The sequence goes on from PVKN010014898.1 coordinate 18,826, forward strand.
GTGATTCT
>PVKN010014899.1:0-18822 GCA_004027915.1 Capromys pilorides
AGCTTTGGGAAGTCTGGGTCCCTGGCCTGCGAATATCAAGAGTGATTTCAAGTTTTGTTTGATACCCCTTGTTGTCATACAACTCACCTGTATGATTCTCTGCCCTCAGGTAAGACAGGATGGCTACAGGGGCTGGAGTTTGGCTTTTCTGTCCCGTCTTAGGCTACACTTTGGATCACTCATTTCTCCTGAGAGAATCCCTCCCTGAGAACAAAGGATCTGTGTAATTTCAAAAGGGCTCATTGTCCTCTGCCTGGGCAGGAGTACTGAAAGACCTTTCTCATACTAGGAGAACCTAGAAGAATTGCTGGGGATAAAGTTCACCCAAGGGTGACACTTTGCTGCGATGGGCCCTTGGAATTTCAATCTCTCCTACTTGTCTACCCTAAGGTCTTGAAAATTCACCACTGATTGTCTATGTGTTCTTATCTAGTTCTGGTTTCACAAAAACATCTGCTCAGGAATATCTCCCAAGTAGACTGAGCCCTCATGTCCATTTGTCTGCCATTTTGAGCATAGATTTTTGTGTCCTCCTCACTTTTACATATCCAAGGATATTGGTAATACTTTGTCAGCTTAGTATTTTCCTTGACATTGATTGGAACAACCACTTTAAAATTCCTAATGTGTGGCAAGGGAAACCAAAAATTTCTCTTAGAAAATATGTATCTAATTATGGGAGGACAGAGGAAAGGGATCTATGATGTACAGTGTACCTAAGAAGAGTCACCTAGAGAAAAAAAAATTCTCTCAGGCTTTCATGGAGAGCAAACTGGTCAAGCAATGGCTGTGACTCATCCAGATAGCTGACACTGAAAAAAGTTCTATAAAATGCTGTACATGGTTTCAAGGTAAATCCTGAGGGGATTTGACTGATCTTGTCAGATATAAAAGTTACATAATTTATTATACAGGGGTCATGCTTTAACTTGGTCTTACCCATCAAGCAGAAAAGTTTAACCATGAGGTATTAAAAGTAAAGCCATATTAATATGCTGAGCTGTAAAAGTCTCAAGTCAATAGCTGCTGACAATGCCAGTCCTGCTGATAACCCACTCCTATTATGGACTATTCATCTATACATACAACTACTTTCTCTTAGCTCAGTGAGAAGAAATATTTGCACTAATGTTTAGAAATGTTATCATGTCTGCGTTTTGTATTCTGAACAACTACTATGAAGATAACAGTTCACATTGTATTAATTATTGTGACTGTTCTGCTAACCTGTTTTGAAATTGTCTCATTGTTGTTTCTTTCTCATTAAAATTAATAAAATTTAAGAAAGAAAATTCATATCTGTGAATTGTGCTCAAAACCTATTATGAATGCTTAAATGAAACAAAATTAATTAAAGACATATTGCCTCAAAATTCTCCCCACCTCTTTGAACATGTTTATTCTATTGCTCTTGCCACTTTCACAAATAGCTCTGGGTGTCCCATTTCATGAGTGTCTTTAAGGATGCTGTCATAGCTGCCATATTTTCTTGAACTGGTTACCTTTCCTGCTCATTTCGATTTGGGAGAACAGCCAAAGTCACATGTTGCCAGATCCAGCAAATAAGGTAGACAAGGAAACACAGCCATGTTTTTATGACCTTGCCTTTCTATTGGACAGCCCTCACACATAACAATTATCATAGTGCATACGACATATTATGCCATCGTTCTGAACACACCTTGTAAAAATACTCCCAAAAGAAGACTACTAGAACTGCTTCAGAATGTGGCAGAGTGATGACTTAATTATCTTTGAAATATAGAGGTGGATTTTTTTTTTTTCATAATTGGGATTGAACTCAGGCCCTTGTGCTTGCCAGGCAAGTACTTATTCTACTGAGCTTTCTCCCCAGCCCCTACAAGAGGATTTTGAGGAGGATTAATGGATACTTTACTATAATGAGTACTTTTACTTATTTAAGCATAAACTGTCATTTTTTTAATCAGCCTTCTTAGATATCTGTAATTTTCATAGCTCTCATACAGGAGAACAATTAGGTCACTTTGCTGATAGAAACTAAAGGGCTAAAAAGATGAAGATGTCTGACCCTCCTGGAGCTATGGTGAATCCCAGGCTGCAGGGCTTCAAGATTGAGGTACCTCATTACACTTGTGCTTAATTTGCCAGTAGGCTGAGCAAATGTTCTTCTTCTCCCTTCCTTTCCCACTTTCATCAGACCTATTTTTAGCATGTGGCTTTGGTTGTAAACTGCTGTAAGCTTCTTTATGGAAAAATATGACTTAAATAAAAATAGTAGAAGTTGTTCTCACAGGTAAGGAAGCATGAACACTTTGACTTTTTGAGACCACTTCACAGAAGAATTTGTTTCATTCCGATGACAATCTTTAACATAAGTGAGATTTCTCAAGTCCCTCAGATCCCTGATAGCTCTCTGTGAAGCTCTCAAGGTGAATGGGCCAAGAGGTTGATGCAGTTTCAACAATGGCAGGCATGCAGGTTGATTTATGTACATAGTATAAGTAGTTTCAATTTCTTAAAAACTGCATGTCCAGGTACCTATGAATATTTGTGTCTCCCAGCCAGGCTGCGATGTCCCTGCACTCCTCATTCTGGCCATTCCAGTGACTAGAGTCCCGTCTTGCTTGCTGTAGGTGTGCAACGAGTCATGTGATAAACATGAGGGCATAAAATATGAGTGAATAAAATTGTTCACTCTCAGCACACCACCAAATGCTAGGGAAAGAGTTGCTTTCTAGATCACTGATTCTCAAATTAAAGATCTTTAATGGATCCTAAAGAGAAATAGAATAATAAATTTGGCATTGAAGGTTTTCACTTGACCTGGTTAATACAAATGTATACTGGGATAGAATTAAACGAAGGATTCAGTAATTAATCATACAGATGACATATCATTTTAGCTTTCATAAATATTCATCGAACTAAAAACATGAAATTTAAACATTGTTGAAGAATATCAACCACTCCAAGGATAAATTTCAAAATCCTAGTAAATCCATGGACTGTATGTGTGAAGCATTTGGCTAATCCAGACCCCTGGGTTGACACAGAAACAAAGTTTATCAAGTTTTTCACAGCTATATTGATTTATGTTACATAAGAGCAACCATGCAGTGCCTTGGAGAATACACGATGTTTTCAATGTCACCCAGTCATTTAGTGGAAGAGCTAACACCAGAAGAGCTGACTCATGTGGTAGTGCTCTTTTCTTATTAAATTAATGACCAGAGAATTTTCCAACAGTTGGTTAATGAGTAATATCTGGAGTGAAAATATTTTGTGAATAAATATGAAGTACTGTTTCATTATCAGTGGCTCCTGATGGGCTAGTTCGGGCTATTGAGCATTAACACAGCACACCTTAGTGCAGAGGACAGGGACCAAGCATCCTTGCTATTCAGATACTCAGGAAATCACTGACTGAAATTCATTATATGTTTCAAGTGCAGAGAACTTCAATATTTAGGTTTGAGGCACTGTGGTTTCTTCTGTTTGCAAGGGGAAAAAATGAAGAGTAAGCAAAATTATAACATTTATCTTAAAACCAATACATTTAGAACCATTATGTTGATCAATGGGAGATGAAATATATTTTAGTCTCCACATATATTGCATTTTCAGGATTCAAATCACATATAAAGACATGGATTTAGATTAAGAAAAATAAAATCTGAACTGAGATAAATTGGGCAAATGTTTTTCCTTTATTTGATAGATAAGGAGGATAATTTGATTCTCAAAAAAAAAAATCTGTACCTAGCTGAAACTGGTATGATAGTTATCAAAGGCAGAATTTTTTCTATTTTATATAAGAATAGATAATTGTGGGCTAAGGATATGGCTCAGTAGCACAAGTGCCTGCCTAGCAAGCAGACGGTCCTGAGTTTGATTCCTAGTATCAAACAAAACAGAAAGACAAGAAGAAAATTGCTCAAGTCCAAGAAGTGTTACACAGAAGAAGGAAAGTTACCTGAATGGTCACCAGTTTCTCTTCACATTTATAACATGCTATGCTGCACACCAGCTGCCTGTGTTTCCCACTTTGTAAAATGATACACGAAATTGCTAGTGTTCAAGACCCGGGATCAGAAGCCCAGCAAGGCAGCCTTTCAGCAAGCCTCTGTCAAGCTGTGTTACTTGGGAACACATCAAGGGAGACAAACTGCTCTCTTAGGCTGCCTCTATCCTTTCATTCACGCATTCCTCTGCAAACTTTTATGAATCATCTGCCTTATACTGCACATACAGTTGAAGAAACTGTAGTGACTTATGGATTTCCTGCACCTAGAAGCCCACCAATCTGCCAACACATTGTCTCAGTTACTCTTCTCTCGTTGGTGGGACAAATACCCAACCCCGAAAAGGAAGGAAGGAAAAGTTTATTTAACTCACAGTTACTGGAGGTTTCAGTCCATACTCAGCTGGCTCCAAGGCAGGGTGGCACATGGCAGAGAGCAGCAATTCATGGTGGCAAAAGGCAGCAAAACAGCAAGAGAAAAAGGGAGGAATAACAAGAACAATTGCTACAGAGAGCAAGTCCGTCTCTCTTGAATTGCATTCCGTCTCTCTGCCCCAGGCTGAGAGTAGTGCTCACACTCATAATCCAAGCAGTATTCACACCCATTGTGGTAGTTGACACATTGAGTCAACTTGAAGAAGCTTGGCTAGATGGGCTCTGCTGATTCTGGGCTGTGGGGGCCCCGTCCTGCAGGATGCGGAGGACCTGCCCTGGGATGTGATTGGTTCCACTCTAGGGCCAGATGAGCCACCCCAGAGTGACTCAGCACAAAAAGTGTATAGAAAGAGTTGAAGAAGACTTCGTGGGAGCAGCCCAGCCCTGCCCTAGCTGCTTCCTGCCTGGCCCAGCTCTGCCCTGATTCCTTGGAGAAGTCCTCATCTTTAGAGGAGCTTGATCTTCACAGCCACGCCACTTTGGAGGAGCTCTGTGCAGGCACAGAATTTGGAAGAGGGAGGCTTGATGGATGCCACAGCTGTTGCTCCTCCTCTGCTCTTCATTGTTTTCTGCCGCCTTGGAGCCAGCAGAGTATGAGCTGAAACCTCCACAAACTGTGAGCCAAATAAACCTTTCCTTCCTTCATTTTGAGTGTCGGGTATTTGTCTCAGCAGTGAGTAAAAAGTAACTAAGACACCATAATCCTACCCACACTCAGACCCATAATCCCAGCCTTGGATCATAAATTAATCACAAACAGTAGAACTGCACCTCAATGATTATATGAGGCTTTTAGGAGACAAATACACACAAACCATAGCAGACATACAACTGTAAGCAGAGAAATACCATGCATTACGATCAGCTGATTCAGAATACTCAGTGAAGGATCCCTGAATCACTGCAGCCATGCTGTATGCAAATCCTCAACTTATACTTGTTGAGCTCAGGGACCTTAGACAAGTTATTTAAGCTTTATGCACCTCAGTGTTCCTTATCTTCAAAATATGCTGGCCATACCATTTACTGTAGAATACCAGTGGGACAAAGATTACACAGATTAATCACATGGAAGAATTTATTCCAGTTCTTGGCTGTAAATAGCAATTGCTTGCTCTATTCCATTGTTGTTGCTGTTGTTATTATTATTATTATTATCATTATTATTATTATTATTATTAATTGTTACTTCTGCAATTACTAGTATCGTCTGTAATGGTAGAAGAGGCAGGAGATCTTCTGAAGTAGCTCATAAGTGACTTAGAGAAATAAAAAAATGACAGCAACAGAGTTTGGCAGACAGACAGTGGGAAAAATACAATTCAAGGAAACAGAATCAACTAAGTCATATGTAGTCATATTATAAGGGCCACAGAGGTCTTTAGTGTTTTCAATTGTTTGGTTGTTTGGTTTGGTCATTTGCAAAGATCACATGAAAATAGAAGTGCACATAGAAAGAACAGCATACAAGGATGCAGCATTGATGCCTGAAATGAATGGAGGAGACAAGTTGCAAAAGACCTGGAAGGGCAAGGGCATGAGAGACCCACACTTCTCGTAAAGAATTTGGTGTATGAATATTTAGGAAATACTACATTTTGATCAGCAAAAGCACTTGTTCTAGATTGTAGATCTCTTTGCCTTCCCGGACCCATCTCCTGTCCTGACTCTTTGAGAACACTATGGCAGATACTACCTGCTCTGAGTCCCCAGGCACCCATTCTAGCAGTTACCAAAGGTGAGAAGTGCTGTCTGTGGCATGGCTGTGCATGCCCAACTGTAGGACATTTATCCAAGTGAACTAGTGAATTTCCTGAAACATAAACCAACGTGTTCCAATCAGTTTAATTGGAGAACTAAGAGTTAAATGTTTGGGCACATGCAAGCAAATGCCAATTTACTATAGAAATTTGACTTCCCACAATCACAGCGACCCATCGTGTTGATGAATAATAAACATCTGAATTAGAAGCTTGTGATGAACAGAGCTTACAGGCTTCCTATGGGAGGAAGGAAGAAAGGAAGGAAGGAAGGAAGGGAGGAAGGAAGGAAGGAAGGAAGGAAGGAAGGAAGGAAGGAAGGAAGGAAGGAAGGAAGGAAGAGAGGATGGAAGGAGGGAATGAAGGAGGGAGGGAAGGAGGGAAGGAAGGAAAGAAGGAAGACAGACATAAGAGGGTGAGAATGAAGAGAAGTTGAGACATAAGAGCCGCTGTTGATCTTCCATGGTAGGATGTCTGAAGAGCTAATGGCACCTCTGGCCCAGAGGACAAAAATAGTGCAGGGATCAGGCAATGTGGCACAGTCATAGGTGCCCACCACTGGCCAACAGCATTGAAGTGATGGGAGAGCAGTGAAAACCTGTGCAGCTGCTGCTCTGTAGCCACCCTGCTGTCTCTGTCTGCCCTGGAATGCCCTGGCTGTAACACTGAAGGACCTAGGCTCTCGGGAATCCTGTTGCCTAGACAAACTGAGATGAATGATCCCCTTTACTTCAAATCTTCCAGTGGTTCGTAGCAGAAATATAGTGATTCTGGATGCCATAATTTATCCTGGAACATTTGGAACCTTTGAAAAGCACTACCTAAACTACTGTGCATCTCTTTATAAGGCCAGAATACTTATTAACATCACAATAGAAACTATTTCCTATTATACACAACAAAGTATGTTAAAACATACACACACACACACACACACACACACATTACACAGCACTCTGGGAGGATGAAGCAAAGTTGCAAATTTCAGCCCAGCCTAGGCAACTTGGTGACGGCAAGGCACTGTATCTAAATAAAGTAAATAGATACATAAATAAATAGATAAATAAGCAGATAAATAAATAAATAAGTCTAGAAACTATCTCAGTGGGACGGTCCTGAGTTCCATCCCCAGGACTACAAAAACTAAAAAAAAATGTGTGCATATGTATGTACATGCACAAAAATAAGTAAATAAATAAGTCAAAAGTGGGATTGGCTACAGCTTTCTCCCTTACCGTGATTTCCATCTCTACCTGAAATCTTGGCTGCTTTTCTTCTTTCAAAGATTACTCATAACTTCCTTTAATGTCATGATTAAAGAGTCTGGGGATCCAAGGCCATGTAAAGTCTCTGACAAGTCCCAGGCATCCCAAACATTAACATCCCAGTGGACTCTCTTCTGCCATGTCCCCAGTGGAGCCTGCTGATGGAAGCGCTGCCTCCTATGGATACTTCAGCCCCTCGCTGATGCTTTCAAATGAATGCAGCAAGATCCTCCTGGCATGTGTTTTGAAATCCTACTGCCTGCTCACCTTAATTATGAGAGAGAATGCTTTTCTGGGTCAGAGCAGAAATAACTGAGGCAAGACAATTTTGGCTCTCTCATCCACTGTCACAATCAATTCCCACCAGGAAGCAGTTGCCAAACTCAACACGGAGAGTGAGGAAATGTTTAATGCCAGAAGTTTGGCAGACAGGATCAAGTGAAAGAAAGCCAGGGAAGAATGATGTAATATTCTGGGCTAATGATAACGCAAGCAGGGTGAACTCCACCTCAACCCTGAAAAAGTCACAGAGGAAAAAGAGTTTGTGAATCTAAGAAGAGGTGTGGCCCACCCTGTAGCTGTAGCGAAGGATGCCCAAGGAGAACTGCAGCCTTAGGAAGAAGCACCCCACTACCTACTGCTGCCCCAGTGGCTCAACCCTCCCCGTTCCACATCATACTGGTGCTACAGCAAGCCTGTGAGGGGAGGGAACAGGCATGTGGTGGGAGCAGTCCTTTGGTGCAAGTAGCCCAGGCCACAGACAGAGTAGAAGATGGGAAGCGATAAAGGAAAAGATATAGCTCTCATTTCTTATAACATATTCAGGCCAGCATCTTCTAATTCCTAATAATTAAGTCCCCCATTGATTAAGTCCTCCAAATCCTATGGAGTCCGATTAGCACAAGCATCTTTGCAATGCTCTACATGTCAGTGATTTCAGATCAATATGCCTTTAAAGGGCTCTTGGCTTTATTGTCCCTAAATATAATTTCATCAAATGACAAAAGGGCCATTGTTTTTCATATCTGCATTTAGAAGCTATGTTTTGGGACCAAATAGCTAATGAAATCATGTAAAAAATCATTACCAATAATGGTCCACATCAGGCCTCTTAAGCCTAAGTGAAGCAGAGCAAAGATGACAGCACTAATGTCCAGCGGTCAAAACACTGGCTTGATCTCACCTGTCCCTTAGGAGCACAGGGCTTCCGTCAGATTATTTCACTTCTTTCCATGTTGATTTCCCCACCTGCCCAAAGAAGTGACCCCCACCCCAGTCCTTGACATTGCTATGACTGCAAATTTTCGAAAGGATGCAAATGACCATTAGATGTTGCAAAGACTTTGTGAGGGTCTGTTGATTGTGGATGGACTATAACTTCTTGCATTTGGATACAAAGGGTGGGAATCTCAGAGTTAAGTCCGTGAACTATTGTAAAAGATAAAAAAATTACAAAAATTAACTTGTAATATTTCTTTTATTACTTAAAAATCATACTTTTTATGCACCATTGTCTCCATGCATAATAATAATGTTACATTTGGATATTTACCTTTGTAAACACTTTACATTGTTTGGTTCTCTGGAGAATTCTGGAAGACAGAATATTTTTCAGGATTTTTTACTTGATGGATAAGAAAATGCAAGGTTTAGCTGTTCATAGGAGAACTTATAACAGAGTGAAGATATCTAATGTGCTCGATAAATACCTGATATGAATTTTACCTTGGAAAATGTAAACTACTGTATCCTAGAAATTGATGTAAGTTTCACATCTTCCAGGTTAAAGACCTAACTTGGTCCTATGTCAGATTCATAAGACTGTCTATGGCCATACCCAGATGATTAAATTATTTTTTAAAGAAATTATACAATGAGCCCAAACAAAACAGTGGCTGGCATATACAGGTGATGTTTTTTAAATACTATCTGAACCCAAATCTTATTTTCATCTAAAGTTTCCGGAGATTGAATATCACAAATTGAAGATTTGCAACTACAGCCTGCAATTTATTTTCTACATATTTCCAAATATTATATTGCATGCTTCTCTATCCCAAGCTTTATCCCTTCTCTTTATGTTCTTCCACTTGAAGTCTTTACTCATTCAGAGTTGTGTCCATTTTACAAACATTGGACAATAGAATGTTTACTATGAGCCACACACTGCACTAACTGTTATGTAATCAACGTCACACTGAATTCCCATAGCCTGATATCTCATCACTCCCATGTTAAAACATGAAGCATGAAGATCAAAGTTGAGATACATCAAGGAAATGCACTGGGACAGGCAGATAGACAGACAGACAGACAGACAGACAGATAGACAGACCGACCAACCTTCTTGGAGCTCCCTTTGCAGTGCTTTTCCTGTCATCAAAGACACATAGCCAGTAAGTGGTGGAACTGGAGTTCAGGTGACTTCTTTCTGGTTCTAAACTGCACAGTCCCAGTGCTTGTACCACACCAGGTCAACTGTTTCCAGCCAGTGGTACCACTGGACATCACACCTGCATACATAGTCCAAAGGAAAAAGGCTCAGAGGTACCATTTGCCTGCCACCATGGATGGAGGAATCAGAAATAGTCACTGTTCCAAATACTGCTATTTTAAATAATCTCAAAAGAAAATCTAGGGCCAGTGAGGTAGCTCAGTGGATTTAAATGCCTGCTTAGGCAACCTTAGGCAAGTGCAGTGACCATAGCTAGATCTCTGACACCACCTGCCATGCTAGCCCTTCCCCCAGGACAAAAAAAAAAAAAAAAAGGAAAGAAAATCCACTCTTCCTATCTTTAGGATAAAGAAGGAGACTATCTTTCCTGTTTACCTTGTTTCATTTTTGTTGTTATTGTTGCTTACATACAAATTTTCTTTCTGTACTCAGTCAATAGGCAGCATGAAGTTGTGAGAAGAGTGTTACTTTAGGTTTCAAATGAAGTCCAGTTCCAGAGGTAATAAAGATGGTGTGGATGACGATTCTTACGTCACCTACTCCTGACTGTAGACACACATGACCTTACCAAAGACACCTTCTCTAGCCAACCTATCCTGTGAGCACATACATAAATCTAATACTTCATCTTGTCTAATGTTTAATTGTAAATATTATTAATTTTCTTTCTTTATGTATTTGGTACAGGGTCTCACTATGCAGCTCAGCCTCATAGTGATCTTCCTGTTTTCAGCCTTCCCGGTACTGGGATTACAGGCATGTGCCACCATGCCTGGACTCAGTAGCTGGCTCAGCACACTCCAGGGGTGGGGCTGGCACAGTACACAGGATGGGGATGGAGCCATGGTCCCTGTGCTTGTAAAAGCAGGTGCTTAGTATGTTAAGCTATCTTGCTGGCCCAGGATATACACTTTTTAAATGGATGATCTGTGCCACTAGAATATAGGTGACACAGAAACAAAGACTTTATCTTTTTGGTTTTTGGTTTTGTTTTCTCCTTTCTGTTTCACCAGTGCTAAGCTAGTTCCTGTTATTTGATAAATAATTAGTGAGAATTGTTTTCATTTTTCTGAAAATTTATCATCCACCAGAGAGCATGCTAAGTGTCAAAGTGCTTTATCTCATAAGGTAATAGCAACCCCATGAAAAAAGTTACATCTGTTACTTTCAACTACCAGAAGTGGAAGAAACACTCAGGTGTCTCATTCTAGAAGCATAGATCTTAAAGAAGCAGTTCTTAAAGCAGATCTTAAAGGTTCAGTACAAGACTGCACCCCAAGCTCTTAACCACTTGGAACACTGACAATACCTTTGTCCAAGTCATGTTTCCTCCGAGTTTCAATGTTGTCATCCATAAATTGAGGGAGATTGATTGTGATGATTTCCAAGCTGCCGAGCTCTTCTGACGCAGGTCACTTTCACTCTCCACCAAATTTCAGGAGTTAGCAGAGCAGCATCAGGCTTTATTTTCCATAAAGGGCTTCAAGGATTCAGTGGGGAGAAAGCTGAGCCCTGAAGGTGATACAGAAACCATGCAAAATAAGAGACAGACAGATTTTTCACCCCAGGGATGTAAACTAATTGCAAGAGTGTGGCTGCTTACGGCAGAGGTTGGAGAAATGAGGCTCTGGGTAGTTTCTAGGGGGAGAATATCGAAGAACTTGTGGGTATTTTATCTAAAATAGCATTAAAATAGACCAAATCATGAAACAAATGTGTTCAACAAAGGAAGAAAGACAAAACTCTCTTCTGTTTATGGCACTTCTCATCTCAGTTGATGCTTCTACTTTCGTTCCCATCACTCAGTCTAAATCCTTGGAAACTTCCATGTCTACTTCTGTTCATAGCAGCTAATGAACTGATCAAGAAATATTGTTGGCATTGCCTTCAGAGTTCACCTATAATCCAACCACACACTCCATAATTGTAATTGGTTTGCCCCACTTTCCCCTCCTTCATGGAGCTCAGTGCCCCTAGGTCTCACTCAGGACTGAAAAGCAACCTGAAAGTTGTTCTCCCAAATGGTGGATTGGGTGAGCTTCTGTCCGCTAGTCTTGCATCACCCAGCAATTGGTAAATTCTTATTTTATAAGATTTCTACTTTGTTCCTGTAGTTGGCTGTGCAGACATCCACGATGTCAGAAAAGAAGTGTTCAAACAAAGCAAGATTCAATGAAAGTTTTATAGGGCTTCCCTAAGGAAAGACTGCATAAGGAGTGTCTTAAAACAATGAAAATGTGCTACTTTAAAGCTAGAATTCGATAGCAGATTTATGCTTCATCTAAAACCTATATAAGAGAGCCTTCCTTTGCCTCTTTTACTATCTCAGTTACTTTTCTCTTTGCTGAAACAAAATATCCAGCACTCAAAGTTAAAGGAAGAAAGATTTCTCTCACCTTACCACTTCTAGAGGTTTCAGTAAATTTTCTGCTGGTTATAAAGCAGGACAGCCTAGCAATGGAGCATCATACAGGGGAAACACTCTATGGAATAGCAGGAAGAAGGCAGCACCTAGGAACATTGGGGCCAGCAGCCTGCCCTTCTTTGTTATGCCTTATATTCCATGCAGGCTATAAGCCCGTCCACTGTTTCCACCCACACCCAGAGTGGGTCTTTCATTTTCCACCTCCCTAATGCTAGTATCACAACCTCAATCCACACGCACCAAGTTATCTAATCAACTTTGAAGTTTCCCACTTACAACCTCATAAAGCTTTGGGGGAAATCTAGATACAAGACATGACACCTACATTCTGTTTTTTTCTAGCTACTTTTTGGTATTCTTTGGCTTGTAGATGCATTTTCCCCCGACATCATATGATCATATATCCATCTCATCCTTTGGTCTCTCCTCTTCTTATAAAGACACAAAAACTATCGTAGTAGCTTCAGTCTCTACTACCATATGACCTCATATCACCTAATTATAGCTAAATTATCCCCCCTTCCAAATTAGGTCCCTTTCTATGGTACTTAGAAAGCCTGTTGCAGACTATCTACCACGCCTGCAAGTTAACTCCAAGGTGAGCACATAGTATGCAGGGAAAGAAAGTATCAGCTATCTAAGTTTACTGAAATGGTACACTTAAGAATTGTGTGCAGTGAAATTCTCTGAATGGTTAGGAAGGTAATGAAAGTCAATTAAAGACTGGGTGTGGTGGCGTGTGCCTGTAATCCCAGCTCTCAGGAGGTTGTAAACAGGTAGATCACTATGGGTCTGGATCTAGTAGTGAGACCCTGAACACCCTACAGACCCTCCCCTAAAATATTACAATAACTAAGGAATTAGGTCTCTTGATGCCAGTCAATTGATGAATGGAAAAAAATAAGAAATATATGCACTACTCAGCCATAGTAAAATGAGAGCCTGTTGTTTGCAGCAAGGATGCAGCTGAGGGTTATTATGTTACATGAGAAACAGAAGATGCTAAAAGACAAATACTAAGTGTTCTCTTTCATAGTGTAGTTTAAGTTGGAGTTATAGTTCAGCAGCACACCACTTGCCTGGCAGGTATAATGTCCTGAATTTGATTCTTGGTACTAAAAATATGCTCTCATATAGAAATTTAAGAAAAATGAACTTGAATGTGGGAGAATGATTATTATAGATTGAGAAGGGATAGGACCATGAAAGGAAAGTGGATGAGACCAATGACTGTTATATATCAGTGAATGTATTGAAATGCCACACTGAATTCTGTTAATATATGCAATTAATATTTTTTAATAAAAGCTATTTTAATTCTTAAAAAATAAAAAAATAAATAAAAATAAAATTTAAAAAAAACCAGTCAATTTAAAAGAACATAGGTCATTCTCAAGTCAAGTCCAAGTATATTGATACTGAGAACTCATTCATATTGGGATGTGCTGTCTGACAGAATATCACACCCCCAGATCCTAAGAAACTTAGTCATCGCAAAGAACCAAACATCTTGAGTAAGGGACAGCTGTGTCTTCATCTGCATATAACTTGAGAGAGCAGCCAACTGTGGAAAAAGTTTCAGCCCATCAATGGAGCTAGTCTAAAAGCAACATCTAAGCACTGCCTCAATTAATCACTTTGGCTGGAAAGCCAGTGACCCAAATGCTGGTGCCATGTCCTAACTCCCACATGCAAAACCTATAGCAGAAAAACTATCCAACCCGTAGAAACATTCTTCCCAAGAGGGCCTGTAGCAGAGCAGATGTTTGCAAATCACCTAGCCTGCTGGTGATAAATTAGCTTTTAATGGCATTCCCATGTACTTGCTATAAATCATTAAGCATCCAACAGTCTATCTCTTATCTTCACAGACCTGGTCTGCTGGGGCTCCTAAATAGCAAAACTTCCAACACGAACAAGGCTGCTACACCCCACTGGTAACGCCAGCCCTTTACTTCCTTTTCTCTTGTCTTTGGCCTCTGCTTACAGCACTCACCTCTCTCTTTACCCCTCTCTTCCCTTCTCTAACTTCCTCTCCTTTCTTCAAGCACGTGGTCTTTCCTTATCTCTTCGCCCTCCCTTCTGTCCTTTCCCAACTTCCTGCACATCTCTCTGTTGCTCTTGTTTCTTTCTTCACTCTCTACATTTCTATATTACTCTTTTGCCCAACCCCATCCTTGGCATTAAAAATAAAATCTGTGGGGTTTTTTTTGTCTCAGTTACGTTTTACTCATAGCTGGGACAAAATACCCAACATGCCAAGTTAAGGAAGGGAAGATTTATTTAATAGTTTCATTTCATACTTGGCTGGCTCCTGGGCAGAGTGGCACATGGTGGAGATCAGTAGTTCACGGCAGTAGAAAACAGAGAAGAGCAAGGGGAAGAGCAGCAGCTGTGGCTTCTAACCAGCCCCTCTCCTTCTTATATTATAAACGAGATACCCTGGGGCTGGGGATATGGGACTCACACAACGTCCATGCCCTCCTCTTGCACAGGTAAGGATGTTTACAAACTAATAACCCTGGCTCTCTGCTGAGTCACTCAATTACACTTCTAAACTTCTCAAATTGATGCAATGTACAGTTTTGTTTCATTTGTGTTTTGGTAAGTCAAGAAATATTCATGTGCTGATGCAGTGTGATTCTTAACACCAGTAAGAAATTGTGGTCAGTTCTTTCTAAAAATGAGGGAAGTAGAATTCAGATGTGGGAAGTAAGAGAAAGAGAGCAAATCCCTGAAGAGATGTCCCTAGTCTACTGAAGAGTGTTTAGTAAGTAAATGTGTAAGACAGGGCCCTATTGATCAGAATTAACAGCACAGTATCCTCACGCTATAGCAAACATGAATTGTGCTTGATGTTCTTTGCTAACAACAAATGTATCCAAGATATTTTAAACAAAATATTTCAGCACAGAATAGATTTTTTTGGAAGTAATTATCCTCTTTTTTATTTTAGCATTTAGTTGGGAATTAGTATAGAGAAGAAATTTAGAGAGGAGATTGGACAAAGTCAAATAATGTTAAACCCCAGCATTCGCATCTCTGTTTCTTTAAGGCCCATCATAGGCTCACATATCAGTCAAATTGAAAAGCAGACAAAATTTTACTTTCATAGTACCAGCTTGACCTAATTTTGATCTAAGGCTATTACTATTGCAAAAAGCTCTAGACCTTTCCTTCATTCCATAGGTGAAAACTCTGAAATTTGAGAAGCTTAAATTTAACTCCTCTCTTCATTCCCTTTTCTCTCCCTGCTAGGTCAGAATGTCCCTGCGTGTCCCTGTCTTGCCACATCTGGACCCTGCTTGGCCTGGGAGCTGCTGCACAGGCTGCACTCCACGGCCTGTCTCCTGCGCCTACACACCTCACCCTCAGTGCTCCTCCTTGCTTCTCTTCAGGCATCTGCCGTTTGCACACAAATACCTAAGTCCATCTTGTTCTTTCCTGAGTTCAGGCTCTGGAATGCAATCATCTGCGGGGCATCTCTGATTATTTGTCTGAACTTCAGATGCAATCCACTAGAAATGAACTCTCTACCTCTCTTCCCAAACTTTCTATTTCTTTGAGGTTTTCAGTTATTGAAGTTGGTGTCATTATCCTGCTTGATGCCCAGACTTGAAGATGATGGATTGCAGATGGGCATCTGTCCTCCTCAGTTCTACACCTATATGAGGGCTGATAGCCTTCAACCCTGGCTTTAGAGGGGTTTTATTTTGTTTTTGTTTTTGTGTTGTTGTTATTGTTGTTTGTTTGCTGGGGGAGGGTCTACAGGGTGTTCAGGGTCTCACTACTAGATTGGACTCAATCTGCCTGTTTACAGCCTCCCAAGAGCTGTGGTTATATGCACACACCACCACACCCAGTATCAATTGCTGTCTCAGGGAGCCCAAGTGATGGGGCCAGCATGGCAGGTCAGGGGATGGAACCCCTGGCCCCTGCGCCTGCTTGCATGTGTTTTAATCCACTGAGCTATTTGTTCGGCCCTTTGTAAGGATGTTTCTGAAGCCCCATGCCTACTCAGCTGGTTTCTACTGTTATCTCCTTAGTTCTGGTACTTAATGCCACTTGCTTGAACTGTTCCAACAATCTCTTAAATACTTTTTTACCTCTGTCTCCCCTCCCTAGCCATTAGTACACATTCTGGTGCCAATGTGCTCCACTAATGTTCAAGCTGTAAATCGTCTCACTCTTGTTTATGCCACTGAATAACCTACTTTTCAGTTGCGTGTCTACAGGACTGCATACTCCTGCCCAGCCCTTCTCTACGCATTAGGTAAGTAGCTAATACACTACCTGATAGATATATATTTCTGTGTGTGTGTGTGTGTGTGCATATGTATATGTGTGTATGTGTGTGTGTGTGTGTGAGAGAGAGAGAGAGAGAGAGCCAGAGAGCTAGGAAGAGCAAGGACAGCAAGAGAGTGAGAGCACGAAAGCGCGAGCAAGAGCATGAGGGTGAGAGAATGAGAGCAAAAGAAAGTGGGAACAAGAGTGAGAGAAAGAGCGAGAACGAGAGGGAGCGAGTGAGAGAATTTCATATTGCCTGGTAAATAGTCAGTGCCGGTCACCCCCATGTGGGTTCTCGAAACCAGTGCTGCTGTTCTTATTATTACATTGAGAACTCTGAGAATTGGATTTTAGCTTCCTGGCACAGTAAGAGGTGATCACATATAACTCACTGAATTATTGTGAGGACCTAACTAGATCATACACTTACAAAGCTTCACACAATAGTTACTAAGAAACCAGGAGACACTCCACCGACACTGCCTCCCTTGCTTTCACCATGGCCCAATGACTGCTGTCTGAAGCTTTAAAACGAAAACAGAAAGTCCTACACTCATGGAAGCACTTGTTGGGTTGTTACAATGTCCAACTTGTTGAAACCCTATTGAATGTAATGAAGTAAATACCACAGAATCAAGGAGAAGACATAGCATTGAAAAGTTTGACAGTAGATAAGCCAACTTATAAAAATGGTGTCTTGGGTACTTAATCTCTCTTTGCTGAGGCAAAAATACCTGATAGTCAAAATCCAGGAAGGAAAGGTTCATTTACCTCATAGCTGTGTGGAGATTTTGGTGTGTAGTCCGCTGGCTCTAAGGTGGAGCAGCATTGCACAGGGGCCACAGCTCAAGGCAGCAGAGGACAGCAAAAGCAGTGAGAATAAAAATGGGGTAGTCTGCTTACAACATATGGAAAGAAAAGAGGCTTGTGAAAAAAATAATAATAGAGGCTTGCTTTTCCCCTTTTGCTTTTTGTATTGGTTGATACATTGTGTCAACCTGAGAAGTGCAAGCAACTGAGCAGAGCGCCAGGGTCCTTACTTTTTAAACATCCTCACTTTGTGGGAAGAGAGCACCAAGATGGTGGGGTACAGCCATGAGTGGGGGGAGTAGCCTGCTTATAAGGGAGGAAAAGAGGCTGCACTGGACCGTTGCCCCTCAGCCATGACACCTGCCATGGAACCAGTTGAGCACAGACTAAAAGCTTACAAATTGGGAGCTACAGAAACCTTTCCTTCCTTAATTTTGGATGTCAGGCATTTTGTGCCAGCAATGAAAGAAAAGCAACCAAGCCAAATAGTAAAGCATATGCATCTCTCAGTACCCACAGGGAATTGACCTAGGTCCTCCTCTCCTGGATACTCTTATGCAAAGCTGCATGCATTTTCATAAGACCTATCCACATCTTGCCGTATAATTCAGATCATCTCTAGATGACTGATAATGCCTAATACAATTCAAATGCTATGGAAGGCTTTATGCTGTACTGTATTTTTCACAGAGTAACAACTATAAAAAGAGTCTGTACATGTTCGGTACAGATGCTTTTTTAAAAAGCTTGTCAATCTGTGGGTAATTAGATGTTTTAGTCTGTGATTGGTTAAATGTGTGAATGTAAAATTCTCAGAGACAGAAGAATGACTTTGTGAACAAAGCACATTAAATCAAGTTTTCATTTATTCCAAAGAAATCCAACTTCCTTTTCTGATCAGTGTAAAAATTTCATTTTGATAAATTCCCAATTACTACCTCAGGATATTGCATCAAAACCTTTTTGACCAAAGTAATAACAATCACTTGTTCATCTTTTATCAGACATGCCCTCTGGATTTCATATTTACACCAGCCCTGGGCCTTTCATATTTTAAGAATAAGAAATAGAAGCTGAGAGCTACTACACAGTTGAGAGATAATAATTATGGCATGTACTGAGACACTGGATTCCAACATCTTTTATTTTTGTACCAGGAATTGAACTCAAGACCTCACTCTTACCAGGCAGGTATTGTGCTATGGAGCTATAAATCTGGCTGGGCTCCAAGATCTTTGACTCTACTCCACAAGTGATTTATACTATTCAGATGACATATACACATACATGTTACATTCATAAACACATATGTATATGCATCAACATGAATATCCACGTGTATCATCAGCTTTTTCATTACAGGGACGCAATGCCCAACACTG
>PVKN010014900.1:0-18835 GCA_004027915.1 Capromys pilorides
AAAGATGCTATGTGGATGAAGATCTAGCATGCATTATGTGGGGGAGAGAGGCAAGTAGTAGGGGGAAATGAGGGGGAAGGAGAAGAGGAGCAGGGAGAGAAAGAAAGTTGAAGATTTCAGAGGAAATAGACAGTTTTCTAATGGACCAGGTAAAAACATAATATCAGTAGTTTTCTGGAAAAGTCAAAGCTGTTATTCCTCAGCAAGCACAAACTGTCAAATATAATTATGGCTATCAGTCAAGCAAAGACAGATTTATCTGCTCTCTACCACCACTGCTTACTCAATACTTTTAATCATACATTCCAAATGAGAGTATATGTCACTAAAGTTCTAAAATAGGTGAATGATGTCACAAAGAATCTGTCACCTGCAGTCTTTGCTGGGCTAAATTGGGAAATAAAACCCAGCAAAATGTTCTGGTTAAAACAAAGTTCAACTGCATTAATAAAAGCTATCTACAATTAAAACTATCTGAATGTGGCAAACTCTATGTACTATCTACTAAAGGTAAACATGCATATATTTTATATTTTATGAGTGATCCCTGAAAGCTGAGGAATGAATGAGGTGAAAGCTATAGCTGTCCTTAGGTATTTATTTTGCTTTGTGCCAGGAATCAAATTCAGGGTCATGTGCTTGCCAGACAGCTCTGTGCCACTGAGCTATAACCCAGGCTCTGTTTATGCATTTGTTTTAGAGACTCAGACACCGTACACTGAAAAGAGCAGGATGGGAGAGCATGGAAGCGAAGGTGGCTAAAGCTGCCAGGACAGAGTGCTGGAGAGAAGTACACAGAAAGAAAATGTCAGAGTCTGTACCAGTCTGGCCTCAGGCAGTCCTATGCGAGAAGTTCCTTTGCCAGCTGATGGTGCTCACATTTGGACTACAACAGCAGCTCCTTGGCTGCAGATTTCTCATTTTCCAGTCTCCATTATCATAGGAACTAGCTCCTTAAAATCAAGCGTTCTCTCCCCTCCCACAAATGTGTGTGATGTGTATGTGTGAATATAAATAAGATACTCCTTGATTTATGGTGGGGTCCCTTACAACAGATAAAAAATTAAGCTAAAAGTATCCTAAATTAATAATGCATTTAATATACCTAAAATTTTGAACATTGTAGCTTAGTCTTACCTTGAAAATGTCCTAAAAATTACATTAACTGAAAGCTGGGCAAAGTCATCTCACACAAAGCCTATTTTATAAAGCAGCACTTAATATAATTTACTGAGTACAGTACTGAAAAGAAAAGAGAGAATGTGTAAATCAGAACAATTCTGTACCATCATCACCATAAAATGCCATTATAAAATGCAGACAACATACACAAGCTATTGTTTGTCTTTCTCTAAAGAACCCTGAGGAGGGGCTTGGGAGATAGCTCAGTAGAATAAGTGCTTGCCTGGCAAGCACTAGGAGCTGTGTTCAATCCCCGGCTCTGTAAAAAAAAAAAAAAAAAAAGAACCCTGAGGAACATAATAGCTAAAAGGAAACAAGAAAACAATTCATTTACAGTAGCTTATTCATATATATGTATATATATTCATACAGACATATGAATATATATACATATATGAATACAATTAATCAAAGAAGCATAAGACTTGTACATTGAAAGTTACAAAGCCTTTAATGTTTAAATAAATATGAAATTTATGTTCAAGGATTAGAAGAATCAACATTGCTAAGAGCATAAAAACCTCTTGATTAACCTATAAAAAAAATACAAAAAGGCATGATCTGATCATGGGTTAGGTGATGCAGTATTATTAACCGTTTGACTGCCAAGGAGCGCTATCGTGCTCTTCTTGTATTACTCCATAATGTGAAGAGCGCGATAGCAGCAGCCCAACGGTTAAGATGCCAGCTCTATCCAAGCTGATTAACAGATTTAATCTGGGTGGAGTAAAGATAATGGAAATGGAATAAAGGGCCTTTGTACTAAGAACATCCCTAGCCTTTAGTTTTTAAAAATTTTTTGAGACAGGGTCTTGTTATGTGGTTGTGTAGTCCAGGCTGACCTCGAACTGATTCTCTCTGGCCTCAGCCTCCTGAGTGTTGGGAGCACATCAGTGCAACACGGTGTCTGGCTATCTCCAGCCTTTAAAACAAAAAAGAAGTCTCATTAAGACATTAAACAGAGTCTCATTAAGATGCTAAGTTGACCAGCCTGGGCTTGAATTACAATTTTCATGCCTCAGCCTCCTTCATGTTGGGATTACAAGTGTTTAAGAATGTCTTAAGTTGATTATAAAACTCATATGAAAATTCAAAAGGCTAGAAAACCAAAAACAATTTTGAAAAACGTTAGAGGTCTTACAACTGGTTACAACACTTAGAATAAGACTGCAGACAATAGGCTACTGGCAGACTCATGATCTAGGAAACAGAGCAGAGTGGTAGGAGAAGACCTGCACGTATGTGGAAGACTGGGTTTCAACAAAAATGTAAAGGCAGTACAGTGGGGGAAGGAAATCTTAATAAATGTTGCCAGGATAAATGAATACCCATAGGTAGGAAAGGAATGTGAGTTCAAAGATGAAAATCACTGTGACTTTGGGCTCAGCAAAAATGTCTTACAGGTGGCACTAAATGCAAAATTCATGAAAGAATTAGGAAGATTTCATCAAAATTGAAAGACTTTAAGACAAGGGGGGAAAAAGTTATAAACTGGTAGAAAACATTTGCAAAGCAGTTACGTGATAAAGAACTGAACATTTTGCTATCATTTTGATTAGAATAACTTGAAATAATCTGTTTAAAATTAAAAACTAAGAGAAAAAAACCCTAAAAAACTAAACAAACAAACAAACAAACAAAACAAAACAAAACAAAAAACTAAAAACTGACTAGAATAAACATATAACTGAAAGGTGCTAAGGCCTAAGACCCCTTCAGGGGTAGAGCACTGGCCCAGCATGCTTGAGGCCCCGAGTTTGATCTCCAGCACTGATTTTCTTTTGGAACACTTCTCCATGAATCACTTTTCCTCTTAGTTGAAGCTTACATATTTCCTGCTTCAGATGTCTATTCTGTCTGAACACAGGCCTTTTCTTATGAGAATTTTTCACTGTGAAGCCACCCTCAAGCCCTACCCATTCTTTTCAGAATGTGCTGGTGAGTCACACCGTGCACCTTGTTCTCTTCTCTCCTTCCATGTACTACCCAGGCTACTGGTTTTCCACTTCCTGATACTCTCAAAAAACTTCCCAGTGAAGATGAAGACATGTGATTATTAAACCCCACAACCTTACTATTTTCATTTTTCTTATCGCACTGCACTGCTATAGAACTCTGTGATGGTTAACTTTAAGATGTTTACTAGATGGGCCAGTGAGATAGCTCAGTGGTCTAAAGCTCCTGCTTAGACAAGCTTAGGCAAACTAGCAGGGACTGAGGTTAAGTCCACAACACCACCCACCCCCAGGGTGGGCTGAGCTGGCCACAAAAATACAATACAATGAAATAAAATCTCCATATCAAATACTATGTAAAAAAAAAATGTCAACTAGAAGGATCAAAGGTGTCCAAGCTAAATATTGTTTGTGGCTCCATCTGTGAATCTGTTTTTTAGGTGAAATTATCATTTGAATCAATGGAGTTAGCAAAGTACAATGAGAAGCTATCATTTAATTTATTGAGTGCCTATAGGAAAATAAAGGCAGAGGTAGGGAACATTTGCATCTCTTTTCCTTTCTCACTATTTGAGCTATGACATTTCATTTAATCTTCTCTTGTCTTTGGACTGGGATTTGTACATCAGCTACCTCATGTTCTAAGCCTTTGTACTTGAAATGAATTATGCCACATGTTTTCCTGGTTCTCCAGCTTACACATGGCAGATCATGAGACTGCTTAGTCTTCAAAATCTTGTGAGTCAAGTCAGCATACTAAATCCTAAATATATAGGATCTTCTGTAGGTTCTATTTTTTTTAGAGAATGCTGGCTAACATAAATCCTATGACACTTTTCAGGCACAGCAAGCTATGAACATATCAGGTAGTGTGAAGATCCAAAGATTAAAAACAGTCTTCCCCTATTCAAAAGAAAGCAGACACAAAAACACTGTGTGGGGTCGGGGAGATAGCTCAGTAGAATAAGTGCTTGCAAGGACCTGAGTTCAATCCCTGGTACTGGAAAAAAGAAAAAAAAGAAAGAAAGAAAGAAAGAAAGAAAGAAAGAAAGAAAGAAAGAAAGAAAGGAAGAAAGAAAGAAAGGAAGAAAGAAAGGAAGGAAGAAAGAAAACATTGTGAGGCAAAGAGACAATGGGCAACTTCATAGGCAAAAGCCAAGAACAGATCACTGATACACAGGTATGCAAGACTTTGTAAACGTGAACCGTGAGTGTATTTTAGAATCTATTGCTTAACTGCTGTAGGGTAAACAGATCTTGGCAAAAGTAGACTTGCAAACAGAGATACCACTTAGGATCTTGTACTATAGTAGAAGAAAGAGGTAACAATAGTGGCTTAGACAAATTGGCATCAGTGCAGACAAAGAGAAAAGGAGAAAGGTTCTTCAACTCCCCAAGCTCTGGGTGAAAATCACTGAGGTCATCGCCTTGTCCCAGTCATCTCTGCACTACAATGGCTGCCTCGCAGCCTGGAAGGCACAGTTAATTAGATATTTGCATTTTGTACGTATCAGAAAAAAGACCCTATCAGCCTTTCATTTTAATTTATGTGTATGTGCTGTCTCATCTACCACTTTGGAAATACTGTGAAAATACAAGACTGTATTTTTGCACTCTTTAAAGTACCTGTGGGGTGTCTGGTAGAGTTCCGGCTCAAGTATCTGACACATTATATGTTTCACTGCTCATCAGAAATAACTGCTCATAGTATACAATGATGATTATGGTTATAAATGTCTCTCCTACCCTATTATTGGCTATATCTAGGTTTTTCCTTTTTCTTTTTCAAATCTAGGGTTATTTAAGATAAGAAATGGTGAAGAGAATTAGGAGGCACATTCAACTACCAAGTTCTGACATGCAGTTAAAATTTGCCTCTCATGGAAAGCCTGTGTCTCTACATCTCAGTGACTTTTGCTGCAAATTCCAAGGAGGAATGCACTGTTATGCATGTCATTAGTATTTATGTAGCAGCCTAGGAATCATTTCTGAAACAAGTGATGCCACTTGTGTTAAATGATTTCTTCCTAGGAAAAATCCCTGGGGTCTTTCCAAAGCACAGCCTTGATGATGATTCAGAACAAAGGGATTAAAACACCTGACCCTGTAGTGCTGGATGAGTGGTGATGTACTCAATTTTCTCTGTTCAGTTCCTTGCTGACAGTTCCCACATAAGTCATAGCATGATTGGAAGACAAACTGTTTTAAGGAGATCAAACAAAACTATCAATATATTAGCCATTCTAAAACTCAGTTATGATGTTTGCAAGCCATTATTTATTTGTCCATGACATTGTCTTCCTCGATGGACTTTCTAAATCAGAAAACAGACACCATACTGGGCCAACGCTCCACAACAAAGAGAGAAGGTACTGCTCTTAGGAAATGCTAGAGGTAGTAACCAAACTTAGTTTCTATGGGACTCAAGGTAATAGCTAAGCACTCTTCGATCTTTTGGTGCCTACACTATGCCTATAGAGTGAGTTTCTCAGTTTTACTGGATGTCAGTATGTGTCTACTCCTGGGAAGGTAAAGACAATATATTAAAAATGAATAGAGAGAAGCAGCAGTATAGATAAATACGGTTTGTGCAAGGCACAGAACAAGTTTATTAAAACATCATGCATTGCAGTAAGTGAACATATTAACTGAATTCTCAAGCTTTTTATGATTCTGGTTTAATACCAAAATTAATTTATTTTGACTGAAATTTTGGGTAGAAATAACCATGTTATTTCTCAGCATGTGATTATGTCGTGTGAATTTATATATCTTTCTAATCCTTAACTGTTGTCATTTAAATGGCCCCAGCTTTTTCCATGCTAAAATCTTCCTGGTTATTCAGTTTCCCCACAATCACTATATCTCTGTGGTCCCTCTGAGGTGTTCCTGTGATGCTAGCTGAACTCTCCATGCTTTCTCTTAAGATATGGAGGCAAATCTAAGTGGAAGAGTTTCAATCCACATCACAGAAGTGCCAAACATATCACAGTAAGCTCGTGCAGCAGTAGATTGTTCTGAACTCCTGAGTACAATTAAGATTCTCTCTCTCTCTCTCTCTCTCTCTCTCTCTCTCTCTCTCTCTCTCTCTGTAGCAGGGATCAAACTCAGGACCTTGCAGGTCCAAGGCAGGTGTTTATGGCCCAATTATTATTTTTTTATTTTGTACTAAGAATTGAACTCAGGATCTCATGTTTGCCAGGCAGGCACTGTGCCACTGAGCTAAATCCTCAGTCCAACTAGTATTTTTGAAATTATTATGCTACGTGATTATGTTCATCTTACTATCTACCATCAGGGTTTAGCCCATTCTTAAAAATACTAGAGGAAATTATAAAATGTATATCATAAACCTATTTCTTTTCTGCACAAAACCATGTCAACATTCTATATCCCTTTGTGTTCTTTTGACACTATTTTCAGATTGCAGCAAAGCCCACTTTGAAATCCTTGAGGGAGAGAAACTAGTTTCTAACCTCAGTGAATAATTTCTACCATGAGGGAAGCTTCCATCTCTACCTCTTCTCTAGCTGCCACTCCCCAGTCCAAGCACAGAGGCCTGTCTGGTGCATTACCTTCCATATAATAAACACCAACAGTGGCTGTCCATTGAATGCATGCTATTAATATCAGGGAAGGGTTATGAAGTGTGGAGGGCAGCCCTGGGGACAAACGATAAGGAATAACAGGCCATAGCCCAAAGTCTGAATGTTCAGGTGTAATTGGTGGTTTGTCAAGGTTTAAGTAACTTCATGCAAAGATAAATATGAGTTATAGGCCTTTTTCTATCATACCGCACATTAGGAATATGTAGGATGACGCTGTCAGCAGGTCTAAAGGTCACAAGAACTCTTGCAATTCAGCGAGCAGCTGCATATTTCTCACCTGCAGGAGAAAATGATAAAATATTTCCTCTTTCTGGGCCTGGGCTGTGCTTTATAGACAAGGCAGACTGCTGGACGGTGCCCAAAGGGCTTGTGATAAGAATGTATCTTTTTTTCTCTTCAAATATTTGGGTCTCTAACTCAGAAACCATGGCATTTTCCTTTAACTGAAACTGCAGTTCACTCAAGTACCATTGTATAGGACCCGGGCTCACATCACTAACCTCACTCATCAGAAACAGTAGCTATCAGAACCTGTGATTGTGTAACAGGAGAGGCAAAGGCTGCATCTACCTGAGATTCTGTACGAAGAATCTGGTGCCCATTCCTTGTTCTATTAAAGCCTAAAAGTAGCAACTTCTTTTTTTTAAAGTATATTTTCACAGGGACTACAGGATCTCATTACACAGCTCAGATTCCTAGTGATCCTCCTGTTTTCAGATTCCTAAGCACTGGATTATAAGTGCATACCACCACGCCCAGTCTCAGTCACCTTCTCAGCACACCTCAGGGACAGGGCTGGCTCAGCAAGCCTGTCTAAACAGGTTCTTTAGTCTGCTGAGCTATTTGGTCAGCCCTTCAACTTCTTAATTAATTCTTCAAACATGCTTATGGAGAATTTTCTAGAGCAGTATATATTTGTACTGATTTTTTTTCCCATCTGATTCCTCACACTAAGATCCCTATGACTAATAAAGTAATTTCTTGATTAGCCTTGGGTGAGCCTTTAGTGTTCTTTAGCACTAAGGGATACTGATACTTCTGTGAAGAAATAAAATTTTAGAAACCAGAAATATTAAACAGAGAAACAAAACCATGCCAAGATTTCCACAAAGACTCACTTCTTCAAATTTCAGTCTTTTAGCAAATCAGGCTTCTAGACATTCTAAGGTGAACAGGAACACCAAAAGGGCCCCAGGATATGTGTTCATGAATAAGATGCAAAGCAAAATATAAGAATGGATGAAAGAAAAGTATCTTTGTGCCTGGAAATACAAACCTATTTTGGCAAGGCAAGAATTAGAGGTAGGGCCGGCCAAATAGCTCAGTGGACTAAAGCACCTGCAAGCAAGCACAGGGGCCAGGGATTGAATTCCCCAGGCCTGGCATGCCAGTCTCACCCCTGGGCACCCTGAGACAGTAATTGAGACTGGGCATGGTGGCATGTACCTGTAATTTCAGCTCTGGGGAGGCTGTAAACAGGTAGATCACTACAATTCCAATCTAGTAGTGAGACCCTGAACACCTTGTAAACCCTTCCCTAAAGTACAAAAAAAAAAAAAAAAAAAAAAAAAAAAAAAAAAAAAAAAAAAAAAAAAAAAAAAAAAAAAACCATTAGAGGTAAAGTAACAGTACAGTTATTCAAGTGTATCTTTATTGAATCTTTTGTCAGCTGCTTAATTCATACCTGTAGTCAGCGATAACCTAGGATGCTTGACTCGCACATTTTGGAGTTCAAAGGCAGCACTTGTGACCCTGGATAACAAAGACCTACAAGCTATTGCAAAGGCTATAAGACCCACAAGGCATTGCAAAACTGTGCAACTGTGTCAGTGTAAATCAGATTTGGAGGAAATGAGTAGCATAGTCACTAACAGGGGCCTCTTTAAGTCTGATATTGTTATAAGGGTACAATTAATGCTGCTCTCCTGAGTGCTTTCTCTGCTAAGGAGGTCAAGGATGTCACTGAGCATTGTATGGAAAGAAGCCATTGTCTACCCTAGATATATGGAAAGGCTGCCCTCTCCAGAGCTCAGGAGAAGTGGGTGCAAACAGGTTTGGTACGAGACCATATCAAGGACTATAGAGGATGGACAACTGACCGTCAACTCTCTTGTTGTCCTATTTAAAAGACACTGTCCTGGTGGGTTAAGCCACTCAAAGCCCTGAATTCATTTCTAGAAAACAAATGTTTGATGTTTCAAGTGAGGCAGTGGGATACACCATCATGATTGCCCTTTCACAGTGAAGTTGAGCATGGAATGCCTTCTGGATGCCCTGTTGGTCCCCTCATGATTAACTCCACCAAGAGGATGGCCTTGCCTGAGAGACTTCACTGATTATAGTTTACTCCCTGTATGTGCTACTGTCCTCATGGCTTCTCAGCCTGTGGTGCCTTCATGGACACCTCCTGCAATCCCAACACACACACACCCTTCGCGCACCAACCCAAGGCCATCTCTCTGCCAGACTTTCCCCGGAGATCCAGCCCCATGTCTCTCAGATGAGTACTGCATTATTCACTCCTTTCCCAACTCTGATGGTTAATCATGGAATATAGAGAAAACTATCTTTGCAGTCAAATGATGAGTGCTAAACGGCCATTTAAAAAAAAATAGTAGAAAGCAATCTTTTTTTTTTTTCCTCCATATTTTGTTTATTCATTTGTTTGGGGAATATTTCAATCTCTTAGTATACAGGGATTGATTGGTTGGTTGATTGATTGATTGATTGATTGTCCAGGATCAAACTCAGGAGCTTGCACCTGCCAGGCTGTTGCTTTTGCTGCTGAGCTATCTCCCCAATGCAGTATAAGGTGAAGCTTTATTCAAACTTGTGACAAATTATCAAAAATTCTAAATTCAGACTGCATGAGTTTCCTTCAACACAAAGGCATTTTCTGGTGATAATGGAGCAGGGTCCCATTGTTGATTGGTACCCTAAGAAAAATAGGCTATAGTGCCTTCTTCAATGGCTTCCAAGTTGCATTTAAAGAAAAAGAATCATGGAAGAAATGGAATTATATTTCATTTCCTGCAGGGCTTGAAAAGCCAGAATATCCAGGATAATTATAATAGAGAAGGTCTGAAGCAAGAGAGGAGACTGAAGTCCTCAGAAAGGAGAGCTTAACACTGCTGATGGCCACTTTTGCAAGTGAAAAAGGATAATGGTACCTCTGTTTACAAATTTAATGTGTTCTACCATTTGGAAAAGAAGATGGCTGCAGCCCTATTTGTCAGTAGATGCAGAGTTTGCAAACAAAAGAAAATTTTGCCAAATGCTTCCATTTGACAACCAAATTGTTTGCAAGCTAAAGCATAATGGAACTAAGGTACCACTGTAAGTGGTTAAAAAAAAAAAGCCAGATTCTCGGAGGGAATGAAGTAAAGATAGAAGGGGCCACAGCACGGTGGATTTGGGATTTTACCGAAATGGACAGTGGAAACTGTGACTTTCACTTTTGGATTCAGGCCACAGTGATGTCCCCACAAAGGAAGTACAAGAAAGGTCACCATCTCTCTGCTTGTGGTGTTTATTGTTCTTCCTTTGTGCCAGACCGCAGCCACTAGCTTTCTCCTTTCTGCTGAGGACTCTGAGAGGAGCTTCACTTTGCAGATGAAGTCACCCTCTGGCCTGTTCTACCTTGGCTGAGGAGAAAAACCGGTGCTTTCCTCCATCCAAATACCACTGCTGCAGGCTTCCGTGCCTGCCTGAACTCTGGTGCACACTCTGTGCCTGAGATAATATGTGTAAGGATCTACTGAGCGTAGCACCCACCTCAGGGAAACAGAATTTACTTTTGTGAATACCTATGCTGATGCATTTTTCATTCTTTTGCTCCACAAATTAGGTATCGGAAACATTTGTGGGATTACAGACCAAAATCAGCACACACTGCACTCCAAGTAGAACCATTTACTTTGTTGTTGGCAAATAGCTCAGTCCTCTTTGAAATACAAAGACAGTTTTCTGGCCAGCTGGCTGAATCCAGGACAGGATGTGGAGACAAAAGCATCCACACTGGGTACCAAAGTGAGGAGGAAGGGGAGATGAGAAGGCTACTCAGTTAGTGTGCAGCTCTATGCCCCCATTTCAGATTTGTATTCACCATACTTCTACCCTCCATTTCTAGCCAACACTTCCACAGAGGGTGGTATAATAGACACGTTTAAAATAGGAGTGTTGAAAGCCCCTTGACCCTTTCCTACATACAAAAAACAGGTTTAATTTTGGTGTAGGCTCCATCCTGACCATGTCATGTTGGCTACAATGTGCAAAAAGCTATGAAGAAATGCCACTAGAGTCCAAATTATCTCCTAATGGAGGCAGACTTTGTCCAGCAAAGTGTAAGCCAAGCAGAAAGATAGCACAGTTCATGCAGTCTGATAAGTGGAAGGTCATCTTAACTTAAAAAGCAAAGCTAATTAAGTGGCTAATTTTTTAGAAATGGGAAAAAAAGTTATCCGTTTAGACAGCAAAGTGAGAAGTTTATATGAGAATATATAACATGTTTCCTGCTGGGAGTTTTAGAAAAGTTCCTTTGTGGTGCCAGTAGCATATGGCATTCCTTTGAAGGAAATATGGATCAACTTATTGTCCCCTGAAAAAGAGATAATACTCTGTCTTCACTTCCTGAAGTAGGACATGCTCATTAAAAGGGCTTTCCAGTGGAAGCTAATGCTCTGGCATCAACTCAACCCTCCAGTCCTTCTGCTCATGAAACAAAACAGTGTTAAAGGCAAAGAATCTGGCCTAGAATCTAAGCAAGCCTCCCATGAAGAAAGTTGCTCTATGTGGGAAATCCATGAAGCTTGTGCACATTAGCACTGGACTGCAGCTAACTAAAAGGCAGAGAGAGAGAAAGTGGGAAGGAGGCAGGCAGGAATGGAAAGATGGAGAAAGGGAGAGAAGGAGAACAAGAGAGAGAACAAGAGAACCAGTGCACCCAGGACATGGATTTGGGTCTAGGTTCTTAGATCCATTTCACCTATCTATAGAAGTTTCAGATTTGGGCTTTTTCTAGGTCTTAATTCCATCACCTATAAGATGAAGTGAGACCAGAAGGACACTGTGAGTACCATCCTGCCCCTGTACTTTGCACATTCTACAACACATACAAATGAATGCTGTATACTGTGGTATTCATTCTCTCAGTCCAGATGCTCCATTAAGATAATCAGAAGCAAACACAATGAGCCACCTTACGGATAAAAAATAGTAAAGGCCATCTTTTCACAGAAAAGTATAAAATATGAAATGTCTATTTATTTTACACCATCAACTGCAAGTTTGCTGGCTTTGCTGTTTCCCGTTGCAGGGCTAGTGAAGTAATGGGGAGTGGAGTTTTCTTGGCAGCAAGTGAGCTTCATAGTATGAGAAAGCTATTCTGTTGGGAGTGGCAAAATGTTATGCTCACAACCCCCCTAAATTCCCCTGGAGGGAATCATAGCTAATATGAAAAGTTCATGTAAGTTTTCTGTTTCACTTAAGAAGAGTTTAAACTGCTAACATTTGGATCATAAGGCAGTATGGTTATTTCTTTGCTTCTGAAAAATTTTGAAGGCACAAATACCATTCATTGATCAAGTGTTTACTGTGCACATACCAAAGGGAAAGGGATGGGCAAAGAACAGTGGCATTAAGAGGAGAGAGGAACTGAAAGGTGGAAACTAGGGACAAGGTGATTCAGGCACAGATCTATTCTCCGAAAGTAAACATTTCATAAGAGAAATGACAAGCCAAGAAGTGTTGAAATACAGGCACAACATCATAAATATCACAGTAGGTTCTTCTCATCCCTAGTAAGACATAACTTGACATCAAGATGGGTAGCAGATATGTAATACATGGAATGGGGAAGGTTGGGGTGAGAGATGAGTTTTTGGTGAGTGTAGGGCATCTTCTTTATGGAGAATGTGTCATTGTAGCTCTAGCCAGAATGATGGGTAGACGTTATAAGGATGAAGGAAAGGGAAATCACATCGGATGTCTTCTTTTAAGCATTCTTATGTTTCCATAACTAAAAGGCAAGTCCTCCTTACTAACTGGAAGGGCAAGATCACAAGTACAAAATAAAGCCAAGTAGAGAGCAGCTGATATCATTAAGATTGTCTTAGGGCAGGCGGTACAGCTCAGCAGACTAAGCGCTTGCTTAGTCAATTCCTGGCCCTGCCTGCTGTGCACTGAGCTGGCAATGGAGTCCAGGAGGGATGGTATGTGCCAGTAATCCCAGCACTTGGGAGGCAGGAAACAAGAGGATCACTATGAATTAGAGCTGCATAGTGAGACCCTACACACAAAAACAAACAAACAAACAACAACAACAAAAAAATGAATGCCTTGACCTTGACCTAGGATGAATCTCAAGACCGCATATCCTGGTCAAGAATCCTGACTATTCTTCTATGTTCAAACTAAATGTTTAGGAAGTAATCTCTTTAAATATATTTTTTATTTTCAAAAACAGAACTCTAAGATTTCTGGCCCCATTTCCTGGCATTAACATAATGCACCTTTATTTCTCATGAAAAGGAAATTATCCCAGTGTCTCTGCCCAAGATCTGACAACACTTCTTTGTCTTCACAGGCTTCTTCCTTCTCTTGAAAGGACATCCAGAGTTATAGCTTATAGGAGGGAGGGCACCACGTGGGTTTTATGTAGAAACAGCAATGGCATGCTTCTGTTTAAACACAGAAACAATGTTTCTGAGCAAGAACAGTTAGCATCACCTCCCTTGAGATCTTCTATCCATTAACAACTCAGCTGCAGGGCTAGGTTCATTTCATTTTAAAATGTAAGTCAAGAGCCTAAAATTGGTAATTGGGCATTTAATTGGGTATGCGGAGGCACTTACTGGCTTTTAACAGCTTCAACACGTAATGTTTAAGAACAGTAAAAATTAGAGTGGTGATGAATCAGAGGCAAATGGAAAGTGAATAGATTTTAGCACTGTAATTTAACACAAGGCTAACTAGTGTTTCGTGCTGTGGACGCTGAGCTTGGTTGGCTTTCTTAAATATTCTTACCTGTCTCAGACTATCAATATATTTTCAACGTGTCAGTTCCTTTCCTACACAACTATGTTTTTAAAATGAGACTATTTCTTGTCCACCCCATCGATGGACAATAACTTCTCTCCAGTCTTGTGTAAATGGAAACAACCTCACGTTGAATAATCTTGCAACTATCCTTTGAGATAAAGTTCTAGAAATGGGTGGATTTCAGGGGTCACACAGCAAATACATTTGTAGTTTTAATAAATATTGCCATCAGTCTTTCGTAGGCATTATAGCATCATATACTTCTAGAAGAAGTATAAGAAATGCATATTCCCTCTCACAAACATCAAGCTATATTTTTGTCAACCAGAGAGAAGAGAATAATATCACTACATTTTTAACTTGCCTTTGTCTACTAGTAGTTTTCATAGGTTTAAGGTCCTTTCGTTTTATTTTTTATGAAGTATCTGTTTATGTTCTTACCCATTTTTCTTTCATGTTGATCATCTTTTTCTTACTGATTTTAGGAGATTTTTCTATACTCGAGAGATTACCCCCTTTAAAATGGATATTCTCTGAATTTTGTAGTTTTCTTTTGACTCAAATTAACTCGTGCCATGATCCTGAAGTAGTTATTTGTCACTCTTTCCTATGCTATGGTTTCAGGGGTTTAAATCATTAAAAAGTTCTTGTTTAGTCCAGGAAAACTGCTTTCTCTTTAAATACTTTTCTGATCTTATTCTTATATATGTAAATATTTCACCCATTTGGAATTTTTGAATGCATCTAACATTTTTTCTACATGGTTATTCTTTTACTTCCCTCCACATCATTTATTAACTAATTACTATTACGAAGCTAACTACTATTATCAAGCATCCAGTGCCTTTCTGCTGGCCACAAATTCTACACAAGGCCTTGAATCTTATGAGACATCTATTTCTGGGCTGGAAGAAGACTTATATTCAAATGATCTTTCTCAGAAGATGGGCTGGGACATGTGGTTCTCATCAGCTGGCCTTTTGCCTGACTCAAATTCAGTAACTGCTTTCTCCCTTGGAAAGGTCCTGATATCTGGACGAATAGTTTTTATGAGCTACGTAAAGTGGTGAGGGGCTCTTATGTCCATGCCTCTTCTTACCACAGTGAATCTGTGAGCAAAAACGAAATGATATAAAAGTACACAGTGTTTATATTTCTCATTATGCATCATTTGACCTGAATGCTCATTTGCCTCAACTGTATTTAAGTTGGTAAATATAAGAAAAACCACTGAAGTTCTTTAACTCAACATGTGAACTCTAAAAAATTCAAGCAACAAAATGCTAATAGACAAGTAAATTTAAAATATAGAGCCATGTCACTACAGCAGGAAAAAACACCCTTTTAAAAAAGAAAAAAAATTCCATGTATTCAGTTCATCATTCCTACTGAATAATTAGTAATCAATAATATGTAGAAAATAATATGTAAGACTTATTTTTTTGTGGCCATTTGTATCTGATTTATAGCGCTACATATGTCTGTTTATTATGAGAAGTTTCAGTCTTAAAAAAACAAAGAGTAAGAAACCAGGCATGATGGTTATGACTACAATCCCAGAACTCAGGAGGCTGAGACAGGAGGACCCCAGGGAGTGAGTGTGAGGCCAGCCTAGCCAAATAGTGAACTCAAGGTCAGCCTGAATTATGCAGTGAGAGCCTATCTGCTAAAATAAATAGAACAGAAAAACAAAGGAACAAGTAAAGAGTTCTGTACCCTAATACTTTTCCTATGACTCACTTGATACTGGAAAAATAGTTAGTACCAAGATATTATTGATCTGAGGGAGTTAGGAGGGGATCAAACCTTTGCCATCCTCTGCCCCAGGCTGGCTCTTGGCTGTGGATAAACATTTCTCTCATTCAGACCCCGTGATTTCACTTAGGTACACTTTTGCTTTCTTGCTTTATTTGACAACAATTCTGCTATAGCCCTAAATCAATTATTTTAAGAAGAGACAAGAGGGAAGAAAAAGAAAGGAACTGCACAAGCAATTTGACAGAATCCGTCTTCTTCCTCTCCTTTTAATGTGTTTCGCCTCTCCACAAAGCCTTTCTTTCTCTGAGCTCCAGGCAGTGTTTTAACAAAGCAGATACAGGACCTTGGTTGGCAGCAATGAACCCCTGTGAACAATAAAAAAGCTAAGCAGAAATGAGGATTCCTAGACAATTGCCAGGCAGGGGCCAGGGGCCGTGGAGGGCAGCAACCCTTGTGTTAGGGCTTCCAGGATGATCGTACACGGAACTAACCTTTGCATGATTTATTTCTTGTCCTTTTTATCTTCTTTGTGCACACTCTTCCTTCATTGTTAAACAATGAATCTGTTTCTACCAGTAGCCATAAAAGCCATGTACTCTGAGCGGGATTGGGATGCATACGTGAGTGAAGGGCTAAGGCAGGATGTGCCTGACATTTGTCTTCTCTCCCCATCGTGCTCTAACTTGCTGTGTGACAAGGATCCTGGGAAAACATTCTACCAGCCTTATTTACTGCGCTGTTCACAAAAACTCCTAGACAATGCAGTGGGAAGTTGTCCTAATTAGGACTTTGGTTCTGACATTTTGGGAACAGGTGGGGAGGACCAGAAAAAAGCTCAAAGATCTTGAAAATTCCCCAAGGAATGTCAAACCTACTGACACTCCTCAGGGGGCCATGAATACTTATTTCACAAGCACACATTTACTATGACACAATTGTTACTGAGGCTTCTCTTATCAGAGGTTTGTGTTCTGCACATAGAGAGAGGAACAACCTCCAAAGATGGGGAGCTGTGTTACCAGAAAATGTTTAGGAACTAGCGTGGTTAGGAACATGCCCCTGATAGAAGAAGAGCAGTCTCACTGCAAGAGTCACAGCTCCCACTATCTAGTCATGGGAATCTGGGTCTTCCTGTGAAGATGAAAAGTAAAGGGACACACAGGAGCAAACTCTGGAAATAGATTACATTAGTAGATGAGTACTTATTAAAATTACCAAATATAAAAAATGTGGGTCATGTTTGGCTCAATGATTAGAATATTTCATGAACCAGTGATCATGATGAATCCATTTCTGTATAATGTAGTCCTAAAAGGAAAAGGAGCAGGAGCAGGAGCAGGGACAGTTGAAGGGCAGAGAGAAAAGAATGACTGGAGGGCAGGTCTAAGTTTTGAAAGGTTACATGAGTCACATTTCAAAAGATTTTCTACAGTTGCCTGCTGAAATTGTTTTTTCTTACTGTTTTGAAAAATTAAGAAAGCAAGGATGCCATTATGTGGTCTCAAAGCTCGAGACCACAGTGTTCACATACTTAACTTTCCTAATACTTATGTGCTTTCCCACACACTGTGCTTTTCAGGTGATGTTACTCCCAAAGAACCATTCAGAGATTGGACCTTCCTCTGGGCTCTTCTATAAATCTGAACAGAAAAAAATAGTGGGAAAACTGGGGAATGGCTCACGCTGTGTTCAGCTTTCCTGGACCACAAGTTCAAGGGTGAAAGAGGCAGTGCTCTCTACACCTTTCTTGGAATTCCCCGACTTCCTGAATCTCTTTATTTTCCAGAGGCTATGGTGGGTGGTCAGAGCTCCAGCCAGCAGATAAAGTTTACATTGGAATACTCCTCAAGTTACGGCAGAAAAGCAAATCTGTGTCTAGGGAAGAGACTTCGAAAAATAACTCAAGTCAATATTTGAGCCTCATTCAAAATATCATGAAAAAGACACTTAAACTTTACAGCAGGAAAATGAAACAAGACAAAATGTTAACAATGACAGGTATAAAACCAGAGAGATGACATTCAGAAGTCCAGTATGTCTGAAGGCAAAGAGCTCACTACTAATACGCATTTGTAGTCATTCATAAGAAGGCAGCTGCAGTAGAACCCTAGTTTTCCAGCTTGTGAGGGGGTACACCTAGTAATCACTTGACTGTTGTATGAAATGACATGCATGCATTTGTGAAAGTTGACAGTGTGCACTGACAGTGCTGCAAGCAGCCACAGTTATTGATTTGGATTGTATCCTTGAAAAAGACAGGAAAAGAGAGAGAAATCACGTCCATGAGCTAGAGGTGGGCTGCAGACACAGTGTACAAAACAGCCACAAGAGTATCTTCATGGGAAGATCTATTCTAATTAGTTCAAACTTAGTTAGGCTGTTACCGGCAGGCTACTGGTTTCATCCTCTTATACATTGGCAGGATTTTCCCCTCACTGAAGCACCTTGGCTTATTAAGACAGGTTCCTATCCAAAATGGTCACTGCTCACAAGGCCTATCCTTCTTTTGGATGACTACATGTTGGGAATGGGAACTTCCTATGCTTAGGGAACATGCTACAGAGTTGAGTAATTTGAGAAATGTGAGCCTGAGGTGACCTGTCTTTACCTCCTCCTGGACCTATGCAGGAGGGATGCCCCAAGCCACATGCTTTCCTGACCTGTGTGTAGAGGTCTTCTCCTAGCCTAGCCTGCATTCACCTGAATTGCTTAGCTCTGGACCACGTGTGTCAATGGGGTTTTACCCATGCAATTCCCTACTCTACTCCTAGTCACTCTTGACAAAGCTTCAAAAATAAATACAACTTTAAACAAGATCACCCTGTAAGGACTGGCCAGATAGCTCAGTAGACTAAAGTGCCTGCTTAGGCAGAGCTCAGGAGCCAATGTTAGATCCCCAGTGTGCTGTATCAGTTCTGCCCCTAGGGCACGCTGAGATGGCAATTGAGACTGGGCATCGTGGCACGTGCCTGTAATCCAAGCATTTGGGAGGCTGAAAACAAGAGGATCACTGAGTCCAATCTACATAGTGAAACCCTGTAGACCCTGTGCTAAGTATTAAAAATAAAAAAATAAATAAATAGGATCACCCTCTAATTCTTGGGTACAGTCCTAGTCCAGCACTTTTTAGTATAAGTAGGTTTCTTCATATAATCCCCTCATACAAAATTAGTTCTATTTGGTACAATATTATTTCTATTATTACCATTATTATTTTATTATTTCAACAGTGTTGAAACTACATATTCTTTAGGTCAGCAATTTGTAGAAACTATTCTTGAGTAAATAACTGTA